>JANHFM010005282.1:292206-303737 GCA_032468115.1 Grayia smithii | reverse complement strand
TCTATTCTATTCTATTCTATTCTATTCTATTCTATTCTATTCTATTCTATTCTATTCTACTCTATTCTATTCTATTCTATTCTATTCTATAAGCATAACTTTTCTTAGGGCAGTTTACAACAGCTTTAAAAGCCACATCTCCAAAGAATTAAACTGAAAAGAGCAGTATGCATATATAATAAAACAACCAATTAAATTATTAGAACTACTAAATGCCATTAAATAAGATTTTAAAGCAGCATTGCAGCATAACTAAATCATTTTTAGAAAAACTCTGGCTTACCGCTGATTTTATAGCTCTGTTCAGAAACATTGTTGTTTGATAATAGTTTGTTTTGCTCAACAGGCCTGAAATTAAGATTCATCTACATAAAATAGGAAGAGCCATTCATCCAGAAATGTTATGCATGTGATTAGTGATTTTCCATAGGTATTAATCTGCTTTCCCTATGTGGTTCCCTCCAAGATGGAAGATGTAGTCTAATACTAGATTGTAAACAATGGGCCGTATGATTCATTCTGATTCAAGGTAAACATATATTGGAATCTATAAATCAATGTGAGGTCAACCCTTGGAATAAGATACTCTTAAGGAAGCTTGTTCTGCTCATGTGAATATTATCTTTTTTGCTTGGAAGGAGAGAAGACTAAATGAGCCCAAACCAGCAAGGCCAATGGTGAAACATGCTAGAAGTGGTGGTAAAGTAACATCTGGAGGACTGCTGGTTTCCTGTCTCTGAGCTAAAGCAATAGGCACTCGGAGCAGAGAAATATATCTAGCCACGTTGCTATTAGAAGAAGAAGGATACCTTTTTATGCCATGTTGAAAGCCTCAGTCAATATGCAGTCTCAGACTAGAACTATATTGAAACAGCTTTGTACTCCCAATCTATTTAAATAGACAGATACCAAGATACCTCAAGGAAATAATTAAACAGACAGCAAGACATAAATCCAGGTTAAGAAAAAGAAAATCTACTAATTAAGTTTATGGATGTGAACAAAATGTATTTTAACAGAGACAGCTGGTATCTGGATTTTCATTTTCAAGGGTTACATTACCACCATGGGGCACTGAATATCGGCATTAAGTTTCACGTCTTTCTCATTTTTTTGCACATTCTAGCTTTTTATTGAGGTCCCCAAAAAGAAGGCGTTGTTAAATCCACACCACTGAAATCTCCCCAACCACGACATGTTAAATGCCACTCATGTAAGTGACCAGCACCTGGTTTATAAATAACTCCAGATAAAGTTACTGCCTGACCTTCATTTCTCAGCTTTGGAAAAATCTCATCTGGGCCAACATTAAAATCATCTTCAGCTGGGCTGAACAAATAATCCTCTGTGCTACAGACTCCAATCCCAACCCTTCCCTGATAAGGAATAGTTTCTCTAGAAGACAAGCAAGTTTGCTTTGGCTCTGCTGAGCCTTTTTGATAAGCCATTGCCATAGCTGGGAGAGAGGGAGGAAGGATTTTCCATGAAAGGCAGCCTTTGACAGCATCACCTCTAAACTCTTCCATAGCCCTTGCTAGTGCCCTTCAAAAATGGGGTCCCAGGCAACCTTTGGTAAGAACAAGGGTTCCCCCCTCCCTATATGCCTTCACACATTGCTGCCTCCAGCTGCAGACACACCACCTTCCCAGTGGTGGGTTTCAAAATTTTTTACTACCGGTTCTGTGGGTATGGCTTGGTGGGCATGGCATGGCTTGGTGGGCATGGCTTGGTGGGCGTGGCAGAGAAGGATACTGTAAAATCTCCATTCACACCCCACTCCAGGATAAGGTTACTGCAAAATCCCTATTTCCTCCCAATCAGCTGGGACTCAGGAGGTAGAGTATAGATAGGGGTGGGGCCAGTCAGAATTTTTACTACTGGTTCTCCAAACTACTCAAAATTTCCACTACTGGTTCTCCAGAACTGGTCAGTACCTGCTGAAACCCACCTCTGCACCTTCCCCTATGGGTGAAACTTGTTTGTGTTATCTAGGAACATATGTGATGAGAGGATAGGGCAGTTTCTCACAGACTTCTTTATTTACTTTGAATTTGGGAATCAGTTGAGAGGAGAGAGGATAGGGATCATTGTGTAAAGGCAGTGGTGGGATTCAAAAAAATTTACCACTGGTTCTGTGGGTGTGGCTTGGTGGGCATGGCAAGGGAAGAATACTGCAAAATCCCCATTCCCTCCCACTCCAGGGGAAGGTTACTGCAAAATTTCCATTTCATCCCAATCAGCTGGGACTTGGGAGGCAGAGAATAGATGGGGCAGGGCCAGTCAGAGGTGGTATTTACTCGTTCTCCGAACTACTCAAAATTTCCACTACCGGTTCTCCAGAACTGGTCAGAACCTGCTGAAACCCACCTCTGTGTAAAGGCACAGAACTTCACTTGAGTTATGCTTGCCTCCTGGGGATGACATGGAAACATCCACATAGGGGTTTTTTGGGTGGTGGTGGTGGAGGGTAACTATCTCAAAATTGTATGCTATTGTCTTCTTCTACCATTTTTCTCCCTACGGCCTACAGCCCTGGAAAAACTTCCCCCATCCTAGTACCAAACCGCTCAAAACCTCAATTGTCCCCTCCCCCTAAAAGATCAGCTTATTGAGGTGCTGCCACCTGTTCTGAAAAGGATTGCTATGTGCCAAAATTCAATGGCTGACCATCACATTAAATGATATTAATATTTAATATTCACCCCATCTTCTTCTAGCATTGTTTTATGTGATCTCACTCTATTGGTAGTGCCAACAGGCTATTCAAAGCTGGAATGGCCCTTTGGCAACTGCAGATCCCTTTCTGCCCATGTTTCATTCTCCCCTTTCAGTTTCTCCCATGCGTAAGGTTTCCACTTGTCCACGAAAATATAGCTGTTCCTGACCACATTCATGGTGACCTCAGAGGTCTTTTCCAGCTCTGTGCCTATCAAGTGTTTTTCTAGTCTATCTAGTTTTTATGACTATATTCTTCTGCTTCTCCTTTTAAAGCACTCCCACTTTTTCTCTCTCCTTCAGTTTGAACACAGAGAGAAAGACGATTTTAGCTGTGTCTCCAAAGGGAGTATTTTTTTCTTCTTCTGTCACTGTCTGGATTCCCCAGCAATACTGGACTTTGAATGGCACCTCAAGAAGAGGGAACCAAAACTTCTTTCAGCCCCATAGTCATTATGCCACTGGATTGCAGAGCTAATGCCATTCAAAATAGCCAACATGTGCTTTGTTTTTAAAAACTTAAAACATTGCCTTTTTTTTTAAGAGTTACAAATCACAGACTGCTGAACCTTTAGGAAGTTTTCCTCTATGACATGGCACCCTGGGTAGGAGTGGAATAAATTCAAAACAAAACAAGAATGCCTAGAGTAGACTAGCAGCTTGTAACTAAGGCAAATTCCAGAACTGCAAGCATGCTCTGGGATTCTGAGAAGGATTTGAAGGAATCAAAGGATGAACATTCTATTCTGCATTCTCTTAAAGTTAAAATAGACCAGAATGCTGGATAAAGGAGCAGTGATCATTCATTGCTCTTTCAGATGAAAATTTCACAATGTACTCTATTTTGCTTCCAGATATGAATTTAGATGGCTGAGCTGATAAAAGAAAGGCCTCTCTTCTGAATTTAGTCTTTTAAGCTACGGTAAGTATTTCACAGAAGGACTAAGAGCCGCATTTTAGACCCTGTGTCCATAAATAGATTTATATACAACCTGTTTTCCCAAAAATAAGACATTTCCTGATAATAAGCCCAATCGGGCTTTTGAGCGCATGCACTAAAATAAGCCTCCCCCCGAAAATAAGCCCTCCCTGAAAATATTTAAACACAGAACTGGAAATCAAGTTAGACGGCAAGAGGAGCCACATCTTGCTCCATGCACCCCATAATAAGACCTCCCCGAAAATAAGGCCAAGCGCTTATTTTCCCAAAGAAAAATGGGCAGAGACCCTGACTATCTTGGGGGTGGGGGTTGGGGGTTGAAAACTTAAAGAGCTGAAACCCCATGAGAGATGGCTGCTCCAGATCCTGGAGGTGACCTTGCCTGCCCACCTGGATGCTGAGTTCATAGGGCAGAAGACAAAAACTAATGGTTGCAGTTTTGTACTATGAATTCTGCTAGGACAGACTGGGACTTTCATGTCCCCATTTATGTTCCCATAGATGTTTTTGTTGGTTACTTACTTGAGTGGAATACTACTTAGAAGATGACGATGTAGGCAGTGTTAAATATTCATGGCTCTCTCTTGTGCTCAAGAGTGCGTCTATAAACAAAGTTAACTGCTTGCCATGTTGACTCTGCCTATTTGGCAGAGCAGAAAAGGATTTTTGTTTAGAAAAGAAAAAGAAGAAGAGCAAAGTCAGGTCTGATGGAGAGAAAAACCAAAATAGGTACAGTGCTTTGATCAAAGAACCATCTTTAGAGAGTGAGGTTAATGCTGCTGCTGTCACAGACAATGTTGTACACCCTACCTCTCTTGAAGTACCTATGTCCCCTTGAATTGATTTAGACTTATTCCCACATGAACATCTACAAGATTGTAGCACCATCAGATGGAAGTCAACATGAAATATTCATCATAGGATTGATATTGGGCACTTTCACTTGTTCCACATGCCAAAGATCTCAGGTTCTACCCTTGGCATCTGCAGGAAAGATTTCTGCTTGAAAGGTTGGAGAGGAAATCTGTGCTAAATAGGCTCACAATTCTGAATTTTGGCAATTCTGAACTGCAGTCCTAGCATAACTAGAAGCCAGTGGGTTGGAGAAGGTGATTTTTGAACTGTTCTGAACCGTCCAATGACTTCAAATGAAACAGGGTCAACCATTTTAAGCCTGCTTCAGGGATTTAATAGTCTCGCAAACAAAAAACTACACTATGATATGAAGTTGTAAAATTGGTTTACCAATTGTTTCATTTTTTAAAAAAACACGCCATTGTGATTAAAAGCAGGAAGAAAGGGGAAGCCGCCTAACCTTTTCCATTCCTAGAATTTGTTCTTGCAAAAGTATTCTGCTTTCTGAGGCACAGGTGTACCCAATACTGGATACCCCTATATTTGTTCCACTGAAACTAAGATGTCAGAGCTAACCGGGTAAATGAAAGAAAAGGAAAGTATTACTATAGGTGTCCCTCCTTGATATCCATACATTGCTCTTGACTATTGAGAATGCTTTTTCACTGAAATAATATAAAGACACATTTATACAGTGTGTCACATGTTCTTTGGAACTCTAGATTTCTTTAGAACACTCTATTTCATTACTAAAAAGCAGAGTTATGACCAGAGCCATATATTGTTCTTCTTACCATGCAATGGGGAATGGACAAAACGCATGGAAGGTGTCCAAAAAAGGCTCTCATTACATATCTAATGTAAATCATGCTCTAATTCTTGAATCATAGAGAGGCACTTCTCTGTAATGCATGTCATCTCTCCATATCTTAAACCCCAAAGACTCTCGGCTGTGCTACCAAGTTGTAAACCTGGTAGCTCCACTACATATGAAAAGGATGTAAAATAGTAAGGTAGCATTACATTCCACAGCTTACATCATTTCAGAGAACAGGAATCTTTGGGGGAAAAAATCTATTTAGATATCACATATCTAAAATTAGTCAACCATTCAACGATGCTGGTCTGGAAGACTCAGCTAGGAATTTTTCTGTCCTAAAATACCCATGCTCTTTAGAAGTAAATTTGGAATATTTTTGTAAAAAGGTTTTAAATCCAAAATAAAAAGGTTTTATTTTGCTTGTCAATCTAATAGACTTTTTAATAGGTTAGGGTGCCAATAATTACAATAAACAAATAAAAGTTGACAGATTTTATCATTGTAGTGACACAACAGAAACTATGTAGCACCGCAATATTTATGTACTTGAATTTTAAAACAATTTATGAAGGATGTCTTATTCTGCCCCTGATTTGCATTAAAGGCTAGCAATGTCACAGTCTTATCAGTCTAACAGCATAGCGATTGGGCCTCTTACCAATTGGCTGGGTATAAATTATATTGACTCCACTAAAACATTAACACTTCAATGAATCTATGCATTGGTTAGAAAGACTGAGGGAGGTAATGGAGAAAACTTGACACTGGTAATCACATTTGGCTAAACATTGTTATGATGCTTCATGCAATCAAAAGACAACAGTCTTTTTCAATGCTGCTGCATTTATCCTTGTTCCATAATATTGCTGCTTTAATTGGTTCAAGTTTTTATGCTACATTTTATTATGTACTAGTAGTTTATGGATTTAAGCACTGGTTTGTAAACCACAGAATATCCTGTGAGCATTTCAGCTGGTGTAGAAAGGTAATAAATAAAGTGACTAATAAGATTAGTAATAAACATGCCGTTTGATGTATTCTCAATAAAATTCCACATAAATAGCTTCACTACTTAAAGCAATCACTTCTTTTCCTCAGTTTACTTTCTAAGAACTTGGATTATCTCTGCTGGACATCTGTCAAAAGTATTGTACTGTCTAGACCAAGCCAGGTTCTCTACTGATGCCAACCATAGACCTTCATTGACTCTAAGGGCACATCCACTCAATCACTCATTTCATCCTCCAAAGCCCCAGAATGCATAAAAACCCATGAGTATCTTCACTAGAATTGTCTTTGCAGGTGCTGCCCATGAGCTGACCACTCATGAGCACTCTCTTGACTCCAGCATTAACCCAGAAAAATGGTCTTTGCAGTTTCCCCCTATTTACAGCTGAGCTGGAAGTTAATTGACTCAGCTGAGGAAAGGCTACTAAAGTATTAATAACATCTTATTGATTTATTTATTTGTAGCCCTTAAATGGCTGCCGATCTTATACAAGATAATCCTAAACAGCTCAGAACATATATCATAAAACAGAATACATAAACTCACAAAACTCCAAAACAACATCACATATCCCATTACGGTTCCACAACAGCCCATCAACTCTACATTTACATTTACATTTGCTGGGTTCCCTTCATCCTAACCCAATGCTAGGGAAAGCTAACCAAAAAGGCTGATCACCTGGGTGCCTTCCTAATCTAGGGGCAGGGGTGGGGACTGTATTAAAGGGTCAGAGTAGCCATGGTAGAAGAATACCTCTGAAGTCCCACCAGATGGCAACATTTAAGGGAAGGAATCTGGAATGTAAAGTGGTCAATAAAATGCAGATTCACAGTGAAAGAATTCTATTAATTCTTGTTATCTCTTCTCTTTTTCCTCTGAGCTCCTTATTCTCAATTCTGGCCCGCTTTCCCAGTTTCAGGTTTCTTGCTCATACTTTGACTTGGTCTTGTCTGCCTTCCAATTTTGACCCCTTGGTATTAACTTAGCATTTAGACTTAGACTTATATACCTTTTTACAGTGCTTTACAGTCCTCTCTAAGCGATTTACAGAGTCACCGTATTGCCCCTAACAATCTGGGTCCTCATTTTACTGACCTTGGAAGGAGGAAGGCTGAGTCAACCTTGAGCCGGTTAGGATCAAACTCCTGGCAGTGAGAATGCAGAGTCAGCCTACAATACTGCATTCTAACCACTGCACCACCGGGGCTCTTAACCCTAACTTCATCTATGCCACAGAATAAATTTGGTCTTTAGCACTCTTGCCACAGGCTAACATCTCAATTATCATACCTGGGCAGGGGTAAATTTAGTATGCATCATTGAATGAATGAGTGAATATACACTCCATTTATAATGCAATTAATGGTGAGAGCAGGCAGTCTAGTTTGAAAGGTCACATGCATTTTATCATTGATGTTTCTTGAAGAAGCACAAGCTGTAAACCATTGCATGCCATTACAGTTATGGAAAAAGTCAGATCTTACGGTCTTTTCAGTTCTGTTTTTAAAAATCCCATAACTGTGCACTTCAGCAGTTATGCAGCTTAAATAAGGAAGGCCTACAGCTTTATAGGTGCACAGAGAAAATGACTTAGGATGGAAAATATGACCATGGATTTCCTGTCTTCAAACATTACTTATGCCTCAATATTGTCTAAATTCAAAAGACAAAGAGTGGGGGAAATATCGCAAACCAAATTTTGCAGACAGAAAATCATAAAAATAACCAGGGAAATACCATTATATCAGTCAAGCATAAGGAGAAAAGTAAGAAAGTGCTTATGTGTCAGGCAAAGCTGCCTTGAACATTCACTTGTTCAGAAGGTTAGGGTATAAAAACAAATAAATTAGTTAAAAAAAAAGGCAGGTGTCAACTGGCTTTTATTACACCAAGAATTGTTGTTGTTTTTTCATCATATTTGGGAGTTGCAAATGACTTGCAAAAAAAAAACTATTGAACAGATAAAGCTTTCCCTTTCAATACCTCTCCAGATTAAAAAATGTTGCCAAGGTAAAGAAGCAGATGTTGCATCCTGGTTATGGAAGAAAAAGAAAAGAAAATCCAGCTTTAAGAGGAAATGAAAGGTTCCACTTCAGAATAAATAAAACTTTGGTTTCTTCTTGGCATACAGTTGGTTGCAAGATTTGCCACCTGCTCACACAGTTCATTTTTGTGTTTCGGGATTCAGACTGACAATCAAGTCCACAATCAGCAAGGAAATTGTTCTAGCAAGGATTTTGTTTTGGCAGATTTGCATGTGGAGGAAATGCCTCAAATAAAGAGAAATGCATATGGGACACCATAGCCATTTTTCTCCCAAGGAGTCCTCAACAGTAGCTCTAGTTTTGGACAATAAACCTCAAACAGATAAACTGGACAGGAGAAGGGATTAAAAACATAAAGCAGCAATGTATGCAAAATCAAACTAAGAGTTTCCTATCTTCCAACAGGAAAACAATTCATTATTTTTATTACATAGGAAAATGTACATATTGAAAAACATTCAGAATAGTGCATTTTTAAAAGCAGAAAACCATGCAAAATGAGAAAGATTTATAATACAAATAGAGAGGCTCTGGGGTCAAGACTAAAACAAGTCTATCAAATATTTCTGGGGAAAGTGGATGAGATGGTAAAGATAATGAAATATGAGTTAATAAGAGGAAAGATATTACTGATAAGGGGCAGCTGGGGTACCGCAGATCTCAAAACTTACAAACACATGGCTTAACCACTGCAGTTGTTGGTACTATAAATAACAAAAGATAAATTTCTTTGAACACAACTTGAGGTTATGCAATTGTATGACTTTTGGGAAAGATTATTAGAATAATCAAAAAGTAATGAAAGCACATATAACTTTGAAATGTGAGATTGTATTGTTGGGTGTATTTGTACAATCTGTTTTAAAAGAACATTAATGGTGGACAAATAATAATGGCTTGAAAATACTGCCTATTGTGATTGCAAAATAAAATACTAGAAATGTATGTTATATGAATGGATGGTGATATCTTCACATGTTAAAAGATAATGGGGCAAGAGAAATCCTCATCAGTTAATTTTTACCCTTTACATTGGTTTAAATTTAAAATATATGGAGAAATATTTCAGAAAACATTGAATATTGTACCATTTTCTTGTACTGTAGTATTTCTTTCAAGGAAATTAAATGGAAGAGTTTTTAGGGGAAGCTAATGAAATAAGATATATATCATAGCCTTTAAAATGTAACGTTGTGTTTGAAACTTCTAAGAAGTAGCAGCTCCATAATTATAACGCTGACTAATTCATTCACTTGTTTCCAAGGTGACTGGAAATTTTCTTGCATACTAGTGAATTGTGCTCTGCATTGCTGATTAACTTTTGCAATGTGTTCTGGAAGAAGCTTTTGATAAGGGGTAGAAATAGCTGCTTGAAATAAGCAGAGAATTTTGGGCTACTGCAGACACAGTAATGGGATGACTAACATTCTAACACTGCTGGAAGCATAAATTAAGAGCAATCAATAGCAGATTTCCCACAAAGATCAGACTTACGCTACTTGGAGGCTTCGTTCACACAACAGGTTTTATATTGCTAACAATGACTTATGCAATTAATCTAATTTGGGGTGTTTCCACAACACACTGAACTATGAACAAACAAACACATGCATTGGCTTCATATTAGTTAGTTTGTGAGTCAGATGACTTATGAAAACACAGCCAGGGAGATGCAGGATTGAAAGATATTAGGAGAGAATTCAGTCCCTTATGAGGTACGACAAGAAACCATTGGTGGAATCAAAATGTTTTGGTTCTAAAAAGACATTGGGAAAGTCAAATAGGCCTCAAAAACAGAAGACACTTTCCAAATGTATAGCCTAAGGCAAGCCTGAGCATCTTCTTCTAGATCAGAGTTACAGTGTAGTTCTTTGAACTTGCTGGTAAGCCACAGAAGCCCTTTAGGGGGCCCAGCAACATCTCCAGAAAGGGGAGTAATTGACTATTTTTGCCTTGTTTTCCATTTTATTGAAGGGAGGAGGTATTACAAATCAGACTGGGGAAGGGCTCTCTGTATCACTGAGCTTCACCATCCTGTTAAAATCCTATACTCTAAAATCAATCCCTATACTCTGAAATCAAAGAAAATCACATCATCTAAAATTAAACAATTAAGGCTTTTTCAAGGGGTCAGAAATGAGGTACTTTGGGGCAACCTGTATTCCTGGCTCGTCATATGGAATGAATGAAAAACAGCATCTTTTTCCAGATTTGTGTAGATTTTCTTTTTTTAAAAATCGAGCTCCTATAATGAATAACAGACGTGTGATCGTTCTTGCCTGAGGTTTGAATTACTTCTTTTAAATCATTTTCAAAGCATTCAGAATCCTCCTATTAGCCCTCAAAAACTGATGTTTTTCAACCTTCTTCTTCTTCTTCCCTCCCTCAATTTTCTGGGAATGTTTCTGTCAAAATCTGTAGAAAGCTTACTTCTCCTGTTGTTTGTGATGACTGATCAAAAATTACTGGTCTATAGTCATACAGCAAATAAGTGGAAATGCCAGTATATGAATGGAGGGAGTATAATAGTCATGTTTGGAGTACTCCCACAATCTGCACAAGTGCCACCACTTTCCGTAATTCTATAATTTTAGTCTTTTACCTTTAGTTGCTATTTTAATTAACTTTTGCTTTTGTACTCTGTCTTTAGTATAGAAATTGTATAAGCCGTGGTGGCGCAGTGGTTAGAATGCAATATTGCAGGCTTATTCTGCTGACTGCCAACTGCCAGCAGTTCAGCAGTTCAAGTCTCACTGGCTCAAGGTTGACTCAGCTTTCCATCCTTCAGAGTTTAGTAAAATGAGGACCCAGATTTTTGGGGGCAAGATGCTGACTGTAAACTGCTTAGAGAGGGCGGCAAAGCACTGTGAAGTGGTATATAAGTGCTGTTGCTGTTGCTATTGCTATAAGCTGCCTAGAGTCTGGTTGGTTTCAGCCATGGATAAATTTTATATATATTTTTATTTTTATTTATATATAGTTATATAGTTATATAGTTGTTATATAGTAAGTAATATAGTTATATAAGTTATATAGTTACATATAGCTATAAGTATAGGTTATATAGTTACCTATAAAGCCCTACATGGCATGGGCCCAGGGTACTTGCAGGACCACCTTCTGCCTTCATCCCACCGCCCCGTG
>JANHFM010005282.1:218179-234237 GCA_032468115.1 Grayia smithii | reverse complement strand
GTCACCACAACGTAAAAAAGATGTTGAGACACTGGAAGGAGAGCAAATTACATATGTATATAAAAAAACCATACTATTCTAACATAATTTCACTATCCATATCTAATCTTATCTATTAAACTCTAAACACATCTAAATCTCTGCTAAATTCGTTACTTTAAGTGTCCAATCTTCAATAGATGGCAGTTCTTCTTTCTTCCAATTCTGCGCTACTAAAAGTCTAGCTGCTGTAATAAGGTTCAACATAAATTTAGTCTCTGATGCAGTAAGTCCAGTAGTAATGCCTAACAAAAACAATTGTGGTTCAAAAGACATTTTTCTTTTAAAAACATTTTGTATGATCCACCATATTTTAATCCAAAATGCTGTTCCTTGATCTCTCTTCACTACCATCAACCATGTAAGCTGGCTTTGGGGACTGCGGTTGGGGACACTGACTTATGATAGTTCTTCTCTCTGTGGACAGTTTGTCAATGTTGACTGGCTGAGAGATCATTTACTAGGTCTCTCTTCGGTGGGGTGCCACAGGGTCCTACTCTCTTCCCATTTTTATTCAACTCCCACATGAAACCACTAGGTGAAATCATCTGCCAGTTTGGGCTTCTATATAATCAGTATACTGATGATATCCAAGTAAATTTTTCAATCCTGGGCCAACCAAGTGAAGCTGTTGAGGTTCTATCCCAGGAGGCTGTGCAAGTTTGGGTGGAAAACTATCTCCAGCTCAATCTTATCAAGAGCAAATGACTATGGTTGTTTTTAGCCATCTAGATCTGGGGATGTTCCAAATTTAACTTGGCTCCAGAATTCTGGAGTTGAAGTCCACAGGTCGTAAAGTTGCCATAGTTGCCCAACCCTGGTATAAATTACCTTTGTCTTGCTTTCTAGCTCTAAAATTTTATGACTCTTCATTTTTATTGTTCTGAAATTAACAGCAATGAGAAAGAAAGCAAGACCTGTCAGAATTTCCTGCACCGACAGTAAAGATCATCTCCTTCTTGAGCTGCAGTCTATCAGTAACTAAAAATACCTCTGTTAAATGTGCTTCAGGCTCTAAATTTCACCTGCTGATTGCTGGTCTTGGTCATTTGTCAGACTCAATGCTTTTAGAGGGTTGTTAATATAATGTAGCTTTCATATTTTTCATACTTTTCGTCTCCAGCATTCAATGTCTTCTTGTCTTAAGGACATTATAAATAATAATGAAATAAGGATGATAATAAAGATGGTGATAAAGAGGATAATAAATAAGGAGATCAGGCTAGGTAATAGCCATATTGTTGAAAAATAAGATTCCCCTACTGCAAGAGACAGTCCATCTATTTTGTTTCACCTTTTCTATTTGTTTCCTTTCTGTTGTCTGTTGTCTTTTCTATTTGTTTCATCTTACAACCTTATGCTTAGAGGGGGCGGGCTACAACCTCATAGCATGGAAAGATTGGTGCAATAGGAAAGAGGAATCTGGCCAGAGAATTTCAGACAGCAATCAGGCAGATCCACACAAAGTTCTTGGCTTTCACAAGAAGAGGCACCATTACTGATTGCCTCATATACTTAATCAATAAGCTCTGACATAACCAATAAGACATTTAAAAGCCTATCCTTCCCCCATGTTACTTTTCAAGTCAAGTTAGCTAAGGTATATAATTGCACTGTAGAAACGTATGATCCCTAAGTAGTACCCTGAGAGGCAGCCAGCAAAAAAATCTCCCTATTGTTTCATACAACTTGTATAACAGGGGTTGTGGGTTTCTTCACCTCCTCTAGAGATTTTTAAGAAAGGAATGGACAATTACCTCTAGAAATGTGTTTTGCTTTCTCTGCACATTGCAGTATCTTAGATGATTGATCGATTGATTTCCAGTGACTCTGGTCCATGCCAATTCCAAAATTCTACAATTTCTACAAATTTTGAACCTCAATAATAGGTGGCAATATCCATATCTAGTTTATGCTTGGGTGGGAGGTCTGAAGAAAACAATGAATTTTTAAGCTTCAGAAGAAAGCAATGGCAAACCATTTCTATAGAGTTGACAAAGCACTTCATGGTTGTATCTTGGAATCACCAAGAACAATGATAATTCCTCTCTTTAAAACTTTAAAAGATTGTGATATTTTATTCATCCTTTCAGAGGACACAAATACCTGCAACTTCTCAAACAACTGCAGAGGGTATTTATCTCAGTAGAAAAGCTAGAGAGAAACATGCCACAATACTGTACTAATTTTCTAAGTTTCAAGCACAAGCCTTTCTCTGTCAATTATATGCGAGTTGAAATAGCAACTTTTGAAATGTGGGTATTTGTTGTGCAGCAGGATGAAGTATTACAAGTAACTTGTAATAATATAGTTTAATATACAATGTGTTCCATAAATGACTAAATAGACTCTGCCTAATTTGAATGCCTCTTGCAATTAAGTGCCCTCCTAAGTATTTAGATTGCCCATTTGTGCCTTCTACCTAACTTCTGACTGGGGGAAAACTTGAACCATAATTTGTTGAATAGATTGAGATCAGCTGGACTTAAATAGCATACTAAGCCAAAACCAAACAAACCACATTTTGCTTGAGCACACAGCATGTGATCCCTGCAGCCTTCAGTCTTCTGAGAGGGTGATCCAAAAAGAAGAAATACAGGCTGCCTTCAGCCAACACCAAGCTAATATTGCCAGGCATAGTAGAGAGCGATGCATTCTAATTTAGGGATACAAAGAGGCAGAGGCAGAGCCAGCAAATGAAGGTGGCATGTTGTGTACAAAACTGTAAGAGTGCCATCTTGTGTTCAACAAGCTAAGTAGCTACATTTTTTCCTTGTATCTTTTTTTTGTTGCCCACAGAATCTTGTTTCTTTTGCACTAGTGATCCTTTTGTACCAACAGCACACTTACACAAAGGCAAGGTGAAAGAAAGGTTTCAGTCCATTAGTGGTTTACTGGCAATTTTAAGGTGAGCACCTGATATTCAGTCAAAGGATCAGGAATTGTCAGCCTTACAAGTTAGACCAGAGTAAGAAACAGATGCTACGTAGGTCTAAAACCATCTTTAAGATTGGCTATAAACTTTCCAATCTGAATATGCTTCCCCTCCTTCCTCCTTTATATTCATATGAAATAGGGGCAGGGGCACTGTAATGTTTTTGTAACCCTTCCCTCACCCCCACCTCAGTGCCTGGGCTTTTGCAATGTTTATCTGCCCATTGCCTTGGTAATAGATCTTCCAACTTTCTATCAGTTGTCTTCTTTACTCTATAATTGAATCAACAGGATTTTAGCTGGTTTTACTATATTTAGATATTTAGAATTGCCAATAACTTAATATGGAGTATTTAAGACAATACACCTGCTTCCTTCATAATTTGGGGAGAGATTTTTAATAGTTTTATTTTTTATTTTTTTAAAAAAGCAAAATTGGGCAGCCTACTTTTGTCCTAATAAAACTGTAAATTTAATTGGCGGGAGAGGCTATTCTGTGAGAAAGGCACTTTTACAGATACAATTTCTAAAATTCAGAGGAACATGTTATTACCATTGTTTATAGATTGCTTCCCATTTCTTTATAATATTTAGTAAAATTGCATACCGAATTTAATGTGAAGAAGGAAAGCCAAAGCAAAATGGAAAGTATTCTTACAGAAAGAACACCTGGATCATTAGAAGTAATCATATCTGCCTTGAATATTTGAGCAATCCTTCACTAAGGTTTAATGGTGATTAGCTTTAATTTGATTTGTGTAACTATTTTTGTAAACATTGGTATACGTATGTAAGTGGGGTGAGAGAGAGATCATATTAAGTCAATTCTCAGAGGCATTTGACTGGTAAACCAAAGGTAGACATGGTATGTCATTCAGAAATTATAGTGCCCCATATAAAAAATACAGAAATTACCAAATAAGATTATTGTATGCTCTTGGAAATGGCAAAACTGCTCAGTTTGATGAGGAAAAAAAACAATGTAGGGGTTTTTTTACAAGACTGGAATCCATTTATGGAGTTTTTGTTCAAAGAAGAAAAGATTAAATTGATGATTTATGGATTTGGGGATTAAAAGGGTCAAAGAAAAAGGGGATGGCATTTCTTTCTTGATAGAAAGGCAGAAGCTATAAGTCTGTTTTCTTTTTCCTACTTTCTATTTTTTAATATTTTAAATATATATATAGCTTTATTGTATTGAGAAATCTTTAATAATAAAGAAATTATCAAGTAACATTGAGAGAAAGCAAATGGTGTGGTTTCAGTTAGTAGAGAATGCAGGGCAGGAGTGTCCAAAGGGTATAGTTAAAAAAACAAAAACCAAGATGGTGGCCAATATGATTGAAGCTTGGCTATTTTTATGTCCCGCCAATATGCAGTGCAAGTTCAAAACCAGAGGTATTTTATAAATTAGACAACAAATGGTCCCAACAATCCATCAAGCAAGCCCTTCAAAATGAAAAAAAATACCTGAATAGGTAATAATGAGGGCATACTAATTTATCTTCAAAAAGCTGCACTATTTTAAGAGCAAAAATACTAAGTCATAATAGTGCCAATAAGATAAAGATAGCGATTCTTAAACTTGCAGAGTCACAAACCACAAAAATTTGTAACTGCTACTATTCCTTACCTTGATATCACAAATTCAAGTATCTGCCCAAATTATTCTATTTAAAATTAAACCAAAATGTGTTTTGGAATGTGAGACTGACAAGAAAAACCTTCCATAAAAATAATTCTCTTAGAGCTGGCTAGCATTTCTTGATCAGAAAAGGTCAGATTATATGGTCTGGATAAATTTACTTGCCAAACTGAAAAAGGAAGATGAATGTGTATTTAGAAAGACTCACCCCACCCTTATTTTACTTCTCCCTTTCTCTTTTTGACATTGTGAAAGTGGTACATGGATAATTTCAGCAATGTTAAAGGTTTTCCTATTTAACAGGCACTGGCTGCAGTCCTAATTATATCAGCTCCACTTATCCTTAGAAGTGAGTTGATCTAATGCAGCTTGAATCTCTAAATAGGCATATTTGTACTGTGTACAAAAATCTGGGGGAACATTCATTTATTAATTTCAATTATGCATATCAATTTGTTTTGATACACACATTTCTGTGTTGATACTTGCTTCGGTGCTTAACTTCTGTACTTTCAATATATTTAGAACTAAGATATAAACTAATGCTTTGCCTAGAGAAGCTAGTTGATGCAAAGCCTGGTGTGTGGTCCAATTAGGGCTTTGATTTTGCCTGTGTACACAAAGCCCAATCCCTGTCAGATGTGCTCCAGGTTTTCCTGGCTGTACTCATACTAGTCAAACATTTAATTGCTATACCTCACCCACACATTGCCCAACAAATCATATCATAATGGGCAGACTAGCCTAAAAGATACTGCTTAAGATGGCTCTGGAGCCCTTTAGAATTGAAGGGCTGAAGTTTGTTCAGAGTGTACCAGGCTATGTACCTCCCAGTTTCCAGAAATTCCTTACATACAGGGTAGTCATCGCAGGCAAGACTTTGAAAGGCAAGTGCCTTTCAAGCACTGCTGACAAGGTTTCTAGCTGTGCCCCACCTACCCACTTTTAATCTTAAAAAGACATTTTTGAAAATGATATGTATAAACCAAAAGTACAATCTAAGGAGAAAAACTACCATGTTTTATGCTTGTCAATAGTCACTAGTTTATCAATAAACTCACTGTTATTATGAACCATACAGTATGTAAGCAATAGCACTTGGACTTAAGATACTGCTTCAGTGCTTTACAGCACTCTCTAAGCAGTTTATAGAGCATCTTGCCCCCAACAATCTGGGTCTTCATTCTACCGACTTTGGAAGGATGGATGGTTGTGTCAACCTTGAGCCAGTCAGGATCAAACTCCTGACAGTGGGCAGAGTTGACCTGCAATACTGTGTTCTAACTACTGCACCATGAGGGCTCTCTACAATATTATTGTAAGATGTCACAGAATCCTTGCCATAGTAGTTGCCAAAGTAACATATTGCTGTACTTTTTATTAGTGGAAAGTAATGCTGTTTCCAAAACAGATAGATTGCACATTTTCAACAATAACTTCTTACTTATTAATACCTTCTTACGTATTACTTTTTACTCAAATACTTTACGTATTACTCAATACCTTCTTACGTATTACTTTTCCAGTTTCTTCTTTTAGCCACCCCTCATGCTCGATATAACCATAATTGACAAATAGTCAATAGTATGTATACATTTCCTAATTTTGTATACATGATGAGGGCTAGCTACAAGGATGGTAGAAGCTGAATGAAATGCTGACTCAGAATGTGGTTGTAAAAAAAAAGACAAATTACATTCTGGGGATTCATATTAAAAGAGAGACCAAAAATAGATCGATAATACTGTAACTTGCAGGACTATTTTGGCTGCTGTACCTCAGCACTGGATACTGTAGCTTGGAAAATATGCCAAAAATGATGTAAGGAATGAAATCTGTCTTGCAGGAAAGAATATGTCGTTCTTTTAGCTTTGAACACAAGTTGGGCTGGATAACAGAGATATTTACAAAACAAGTGCATAGCAGGGATTAAGTTACAAACCCTTGAAAATCTTCTTCTCTGTTGGGGTCAAATTCAGTTGGAGAATTTGAGGGTAGAAAAAAGATGGCTGTAGGGAAACAGCAGGCCTGACCTCCTCTCTTCAAACTGCGCCTCTGGCAGTTGTGACCCTACAAATGTCCCTGAACTGAATCTCCCAGTATAGCTTACCATCAACCATGCTGGCTAGGCTGCTGGGATCTGTAATTAGCTCAACATCATCTAAAAGGGCACTCCAGAAGATGCTATTGATTTTAAATTATAGTCCATTTTTTAAAAAATCAAATGCATTGTGTCATGTCTCTCAATCTTCACACCTCAGTCAACAGAAAAAAGAAAAAATGTATTTTATTTCCAAATAAAATACATTTTATTTGGAAATGCCCAGCATTTTAACTTCAAAAGAAGTCAAGCTCCTGAACAGATGAAATTAAATCAAGAAATCAGAACTTACTTTCAGTTCTTAGGCTTGAACTGCTAGTCTTTAAGGTGCCAATGCTTTATCAGTGTGCATTAAAAACACTGAAAGCAACACCCAGTGTTACTGATTTTTACATTCCAGCTTCATCCTATTCATTTTAGCTCAATAATCATATTTAATATTTTGCACATATGCAAGAAAAAAAGTGGAAATTGAAAAGAAAGGCTATGATACTTTAAAAAAAACAATGAAGTGCCTTTAAGAATGAGAAAAAATTGGGGGAATAAATGTAATTATTTAAAGTCATACAAATAGTGAAAATGTTATCTGGAAATGAAGTAAATGCTTTGTTATAATTCAGTATTCAGGAAGTCAATGACTACACTAAATTTAGTGTAAATCTAACATTACTCTTCAGATTTTATACCAGTTATTATGCAGACATATTTTTATAGATGCAAATGCAGATTGTCTAAAAACACACATGCATATTTTATAATCATTTAGAATTTTGTCAATTTTGTGCAAATAGGTGAAACATAAATCTGACATGGGAGCTATTTAGCTATAAAATTTGTTCTTAGCTTCTTGGCAAAATTTCATAGTGGTTACTCAGAATTACAATTTTAGAGAATTACAGAAATAAACTTGAACCTATTTTCCAACTCTTAATAAAAATACTTCATTGCCTAGAGACTTTGCTTTAAGAATATTATTTTTCCCTGAAGGGGGAAGAAGGTGGCAAATAGTCACTTTCTTCACTAAATTATTTCATTTTGAGCATAGCAAGAATTACTATCAACTTGATTGTCACAGATAATTTGCCAGAAACAATTATTCCTTTTAAGACTGGGTGGAAAGAAGAGCGATTTTTCTGAAAATTATTCTATTCTTTCTCAGAATCATATCACAAAATAAATAAACTATTCAATGGCCTTATACTTTTTTGCCAGGCAGCACTGGGTCAAAACTTCTGGAAGTTACTAGAATGCAATAATGGTAAGCATACAGAAAGATGTTTTATCTCTTTGATAAACTAACAGCTATCTGGTTTAAAATGGTAGAGCTAAAATCACTTCTCAGAGTTATAGATTATCTATTTATGAACATATTTTTGAAGTAGGCTATCTTACCATCAGTTTAGGTGGGAAGAAACTCTCTCTCACTACAAATAGTGAGATAACGTTTTTGGTTAGAAGAGATTAATAGCTTTAGAACCAAGCATCCGTCTTATAATCTACTCATCTTTTCAAACTCTACCTAATCCAGAAATACCCAATCTTCTAGTGACCTGACTGACTAACCTTCACATTCCTTTAGAAAGCAAAACCACAAAGATTGGAAATGATAACATGCACAGGGGTATGTCACATACACGAGAGTGCTACAATATGCTAGATTTTAAAGAAAAGATTGGAAGCTTTTCTTTAAAAATTAGTACTAAGTCTTGTTTATATTAATTTTAAACTGTCCCCACACTTTGCCACCAAAATGAAAAGAAACAATGGTGACAACTTTTGGTAAAGGGAGGAGAACTGGGAGTCCTATGTGGCTTAAGGATCCCCATATCTGACCTAAGCAATGCAAATTAACTTGCACAAACTTTTGAGTCATCAAATTCATAAGAAAGCTTTGGACAAATCACTCTCAACTTTATCTGTTACAGGCTTGTTCTGAAGAGGCTTCCTGGAAAAAAGACAAAATACAAACAATTATAAACCATAAATGACTGGTTCATCTGTTAATTAAAACATATCCTATGAATAAAAAAAGAATAATTAGTGTCGTGGGCTTTCAAACAAGTTATATCTTTATTTACATTTATAGTTCAAGTAAGGAAAGTATATGCTAATAAAAGTTTGGGAAATTTCAAAGACAACTTTAGAATCTCTTTTCCCACCCCACCCTATTCCTTCCAACATGAAAAAAATGTTTATTTCTGTCCTTTTTCAACATTAAAATTAAGATATTTTCACTGTTTCAGATTTGGTTTAGGTAAATTTGGGGTTGTGAAGAAGTTTCTTCAGCCCCAGAAAGTCTATGTTCTTTAATACATGATATATTATTTTAATTTTTAAAAAGTTATTCATCCCATATATAAATTGCATATAAATTATAATTGCTGCTGACCAGAGATATAAGAAACACACCAAAACAAGAATGCTTTTCATATACATATTTATATATTTCATGTACAAAGTTACATTCTGAACCCCCAAGGATTCAATAATAAATACTGAAATAATTTCACTGCTATATGAGCTTATCAGCTCACAGAAAAGAAGCCTCAAGTTTAAACAGACAGCAGGTTTAATGCTGCAGTATTGATCTCAAGGTTACAGAGGAAAGTAAAATTCAGCATAAAGTGTCTAGACAACATTTTCAAAAAGTTAATGACCATAAAATGTTTTAAAACATGTTTAAAAGATAGAGAAGTATGCAGAAATGACATTGTTAGAGAGAAGTATTTAGCGTTCAATGTTTTGAAGTGCAAAACAAAGGTTGTTACAATATGGCATAACCCTGTTAAGAAAATAAAGTTAGCATCCACAAAGAAGTGTGTTTTTCACTCTGTCATTTTTTTTTTTTTACAAACTTGGGATCTTTACAAAATCCTTTATGCACAGGGTCAACTGTAAGCGTGCCAAGTCAGTTTCAGTCCTTTGGTAGCTTTCATAATACTCACATGGAAATAAATATTTAATTAAACATTATTTTCAGGACGCCATGTTCTTTAGAACAGTTAGCATATTAGAAGATTATAAAACATTTTAGTTACTAAGGCAGCCTATGATAAAGTGTCTACACTCTGCCAGCTCTAACTGATCCAATGCAGGAAGACCTTGCAAGAAATGAACTAAATGGCAGAATACATAAACTTATTATCTTTTACCATGCAAAACACATTTACCCAAACAAATCATGTGCTGCATTTTTTTTGTGCTTGAAATGCTCTCTCAAATGATTAACAAAGCTGTTAACTATCAAGAGATTCATTCCTACTTCTGATTTTAGAACTATGATTACATTAAACATATGTCACTCTCAAAACAGATTTGTTAGGCAATCATTTGGGTGCCTGAACTTTAGCAAATTTTTATCATCTACAGTTTAGAGTGTGCTGGAGTAGGGAGTGTGTAAGTATAAGTGAAAGGGATCTTCTACATCCATCTTTTAAAACTGCAATTCTTTAGGACAGAGAATAAATTTTAAAATAGAGGTTGAAAAATGGTGCTCTACCCTCACTTGCAGATCTCTCTGGTGGACTCCTGTCTTTTCTGCTGTGAATGACCATTGCCCGAATGAGGTCAGAATGGCAATTTACCATCTGGAAAGTCATTAAACATTATCACCCAGATTTTTTTGTCTGAGCAAGGAAACAAAGAAACAGCTCACCAATGGTTTTTAAATGAAAATGCTGGACATAATTGAAAAACAATATATGTGCACTTCATTCCTTTTTTCCCAAAACTATTCCATCACTCATGAAAAGTCAGGAGGACGTTTCCAAAAACTCTCCTCCAAATAAGATGCCTTGAAAGGCAAAGGGTAATAAAGTTAATGGAACTGGATGTCTTTTAGACATTGAGAATTATGAAGTGCATGAATGGTTTCCACTACTCTGAGGATAGGACAAAATCTTAAGAATCTATCTTCTTTTGGCAAGGCTCATGTGTGCCTTAGAGGCACATATGGTGAAGCTTTCGCCAACTCACCTGAACATCTTTCCCAAATTGACTATTAAATTTTCCTAGGAGGGAAAAGTGCGAAAGATGGAACACAAATGTGAGTCTGGTATGGTAACAGAGGCAATTTCTGAGGGGGGAAAAATCCATATCCTCTTAATTCTTCTTACAGTTTTTCCATCAAGTGTTCCTTTTATTAAATTCTTAAACTTAGTTCGGCAATTGAAATTTATAAGTCTATTGTGATCAGATTACGTTGGGCATATTGGAGGGCAAAATATGAAGGTATTAAACATTCAACAATTCTCAGTTATTTTTAGCCACACATTTTGTGGTTAAAATACATACCTACCAGAATGCATTCGTTGTGTACAAAATAGGGTGCTTAAAAAGTATTTATACATATAAAACTATAATCGATACATCTGAAGGGAAATTTATTAACTTTTCATCAGATAAGATTATAGTTTCTTTTATTAAAAAGCTGCCTAAATAAATATTTACACAATAGACCTCAGTTTAATGTGATTTTAAAAGTGTGTGTGTGTGTGTGTGTGTGTGTGTATTAAATACATGTTTCCTTGAGAGATGACAAACTGCTCCTATTGCATAAAAAGGTTTAGGCAGTTTTTCATGACAATTCCTAGTTTTAAATGTTGGCATTTCAAATTTAGAAATTCTTCCATTCTGTCACATAGATTAATAACAATTCCCATCTAACTGGAAGAGCTAGAATCTCTTAATGGACATGAGCTGAATGTTAGTATGTTCACTCCTATTTTATAACAAGGAAAACATTGAGAACCTATTTATCCTCTGATAAATAGATTAAAACTATAGCATTTAATTTAGCTTTACCATCAGTTGGATAGCAAATGAATATACTCAGTCAAAAAATTTAAATGTGAAACAATAGAGTAAGTTGCATGACAGTATCTTTCCAATTCCTCAGATGTACAGATGGGCAACTCAGATTTTATACACTGGTGTTCATTCATTAAAATTAGTGAATACACCACTTTATTAAGTCCATCAAGGAACATACTATATAGACCTTTCTTTCGAATGGAATAATATAATTTAAATTTATTTGAGGTTATTTCTCATTCATTGTCACTGCTAGGTTTGCTCACCACTTACGAGTCCTTCTATATCCCATGGCAAGAGCTGGATTTCCCAAGATCCAATAAATAGGAGCACACAAAGGTAGCCTATCTTCTGCTCAAGGAGTATTTAAGGAAGATGCTTTGATCTAAGAATGCCCTTTTGAGATTAAACTGGATGTTTCCAAGCCACGTTCAGGGAAAAGTATTTCCCCCCCTCTTAAAATACCACATTTTTCATTTATTCGGGATAGCTGTAGTGATTTTTGGTGTTGTTAGCAACTTTAAAAAACAAAAAAACCTTCCACAACTAAATGTCTGGTAAATTTTTAGCTCAAGGATCTCAATATAAACAATGGTCCACAAAATTGGTAGAATTCAAAAATGAAAAAGCAAAGTCTTCTAACTTTAACCATCATTTGAGGTGTTCAGTGAATCCCGTATATTACATATATCTGATGCTTTTGAAATACTACCCAGAATATTAATTTGCTGTTTTACTCTTATGCAAATGAATTTAAAATGGTTCAAAATATAAAGTAGGGGGGAAAAGAGTTGTGTTACAGATTGCAATGGGGCCTATAAGGTGCATTTAGGAGACAAAATATGGCATTTATCTGCTTGGGAAGACCAATTTATTCTCGCTTTGTAACACTGATGCAGTAAAATAGCATGAGCTGGTTCCTGTGTTAAGGTTTGAGAGGTTTATGATATAAAGTCAAATGACAAAAAAAAACAAAACGTTCAAATCGTATGCAGTGAAACGGGTTCCACAGAAACAAAACGAAACTGAAGACATGCAAAAGCTTTTGCAGTCTCAAGCCATTTTCCACTGGAGCTTATTCACTGCCACACATAACCTGCCACACTATCAGGTGGCTTCTCTCAGCTTTGGCAACGGAAGGCTCAATTGGTAATGCTTCTCCAAGGAGTTCAGATTCACCAAATTCATCACCTGAAAGCAAGAATATTTCAGTTCGTAATATAAGTGGATTAGAAAGAATTATACTCCCTGCCGCCCGCCCACCTCCAAAGCTGTTACACTTTACTATCAGTTTGAGATGAAGGGGCGATAACTATCCCTCATTCCAAAAAAGGCAAAATTTTCAAAAGGTATTGAATTGTAGCTAGAAGAAATTGCTTCCTGGCCTTTTCCTTTTGTATAATAATATAGCTAAAGAACAGAAACAAGGTCAGTTGTGAAATAAGATCAGAAATTTCCCTTTAATTAAAATGGATACTTGCCAGGAAGTATCTTGGCATTAATCCATGCAACCATTGTGAAGAAAGTGCAACAGTTAAGATACAAACAATTCTAATCAATACAATGCATTTATAAAATAGGAAGAGGAAAGGTCCAATTTCCAAGTAACTACAGACTTGAATAAGTCATAATGTAGGAGTCGAAATCCATGGCCCATGTGTTGCTGCTACTATCCCAGCTTTCCTCACCATTGGCCAACCTGACTGAGCTCCTGGGAAATGCAACTGACAAGTATCTGGAGGTTCCCAAGTTCTCATCTTGGCATTAAACAGAACTATGGAAAGGCAATGAGAAAGTACAGGTAGTACTCAACTTACAATTGATTGTTTAATGACTGTTCAAAATTATGATGGCTCAGAAAGAATGCTTTACAATTCCAGCTGTCATAAAACATCCCTCCAAGTCAAGTGATCAAGATCTTGGCAATCTGTTTGCACTTGCAAACAGTTGCTAAGTGTCTTGTGATCATGTGGTTGCCATTTGCAATCTTCTCTGCCAGCTTCCCCAGAAAGTCAAGAGAAAATTGCAAGTTGTTGCCTGCCAAAGGATTTCTCCTCCGCTCCATGCACATAGTGGGGGGAGAGGAACTCCTGTGCTGGGCTGAAGAGCCGTAGCAAGGAGCTTCTTGATCCCTCCTTGTTTCTCTAACCCATAACTTCCCTTCCACATAAAGAAGGGAGCCCTTTCACTCCATCCACTTAATGACCCATGCAGTTGCTTAAACACTGCAACCAAAATTGCAGTCATGAGGGAAGTAGTCATATGGGAATCTCACTTAACAATCACTTTACTCAATGACAGAGCTTCTGATCTCAATTATGGTTGTAGACAATATAGAGTTTTCATTTTACTGAACACACCCAGTATAAAGTTTTCATTACTATCACACTTTAGTAAAAAAAAAACAGAATTATTAATTATTATTAGGATTTTGCATAAAGGAAGGGGTATTTATACTAGTGAGGCTAGATCAGTTTTCAATGGTCCCCTGAATTTTATGACCCTAAAAAACTAGTTACAATTTGAAACACAGACAAACTATGGGGAGTAATTATATTTCCCTCCTTTTAATGGCATTATTACCTGACAGGAACAGATCTTTCTCCTTCTAAAAAGAAAACATTTTTTTGAAAATCTGGCCTACCTACAAGGTCCAAGATACAGATTTAATTTTCTATCAGTACAAGGAGAGTTGGCATTTAAAAAAAACAAACCTCAAATTAAGACATCCTCACACTGAATTTAAATGCTACCTTATTGAGCATTATTTTAATGGGTATGTTCTAAAGTGCCCATTAAAATGAAAAATATTTGGATATTTGATATTTTATGTAATAATAATAATTCTTTTTTCAAAAGTTAAAGTTCTTACCCATCCTGAAGTCAATGTATCCTTCTCCTCCACTTATCACCAGTATTGATTTTAAAGGAGTCTGGCTATTGGGTTCCTGTGCAGAGACAGTAGTTCTTTCACCAGATAATTCTGAGCTTCCACCCACTTCGGGACAAATCACCTGACCTAGAAGTGGATAAAGTATTGGTGTTACTTTTTTGTAACAGCAAACTAGCAATGTCAAATTGATTAAATGGATCTTTGCGAAAGACAGCCTTAATGTACTTCCCCCAAAATTCTTCACAATACCAAAAGCAGAAAAAGAAATGACTTTTCTCCATTTCACTTTCCAAAGCTACTTGGCTTTTGTAGCTGGAAAGAAAATTTAGCGCCATTTTGGAGGAGTAGATGATCTATTTTAAGAACAGTGACCACAGGCTGCACATTAACTATGAGAGTCTTTCCATCAACTACCAAAATGCCCTGGCCTGGGAATTAAATTAAATTCCCGCTGCTGAGTGCCCTCAAATTTGTGCTTGAAGGCTGGAGAATACTTCAGAACACACCTGAATGCAGAGAGAGAGGGAAGAGTGAGGTATCAGAGAAAATATATGTCTTATCTGTGGAAATTGGCTGCCATGGCCTTCCTATACTCCAAAGCCCAAAGTGTTTCTGCATGGCAAATACAAAATGATTTTGAGGTATTCTATGACTGAAAGATTATTTTCCAACCAGATCTGACCCACTCAATCCATATATTCCAAGACAAGCTGCAACTTATTTACACTTTTACAAGGTGAACCGACTGAACTATTAGACATTGTTTCTCAGTTGGTATGTGAGGGTTTTTTTTGCTTACCAAGGACTGGACACACCACAACACATCAGATCTGTACATATACTGCTCATCATAGATTATGTCCTGGTAGCTGACTGCCTGTTAACAGTTGTCAATCTCAAAATGTCACCTCCCACTTTCCCATCTGCTTGCTGTCTTCTTCTCTCCTTTTCTCCAACACATCCATACACAGTCTCTCTTAACGTTTGCATTTGTAAACTAAGGATTTGAGTGGGGTGAGGTTGCCCTTGCATCTCAAATTTCTGGCCCTTTGTGGAAAAGCACAAACTCGCTGAACCTTGAGGAAGTAGAAATGAGGAGTGTTTCTATTGGCGGCTTTTCCAAACCACAGAATCCCAGCTACACTTCCTCACATGGAGGCCCTATATTATGGAGTAGTCTCTCCTTGGAGATTTAACTGAACCCCACATTGCTGATCTTCTGCAAATTTTTAAAACTTAAAATTATGTTAGAGAGCCTTTGGAGACTACTAGATGATCCTATTATGAATTTCTGTGCTGTTTGGTTGGTATTCTTAGCCATTTCTAACTCTCCACTATGGAAGGTTTACTTTAAAAACTTCCTTTAAGATTGTACAGTGCTTTAAAACAAGAAGGAATAATCTTAGAATGGTGGGAATATCTACAGATAAATCAAAATTTTCAAAGGAAAAAAATAAGGAAAACATTCAACTTCAAGATTCGGAACTAGATAAATTATTACTTTAAAAAGAGGGCAAAGAGATAAGAAAATTGTATCATTTCCTATTAGAATATGATATGTATGAGGAACAGGTGAAGGACACAATGTTAGTTTGGAGTAGATGGTTTGGTCATAACATAGAATTGAGCGATTG
>JANHFM010005282.1:178431-198279 GCA_032468115.1 Grayia smithii | reverse complement strand
GCCCTCCCCCGGCCCCCAGAAGCACTCGGTAGCCAAAAAACAGACACGTTTTGGGTGAAAATGGTACTTGTGGAGCACCGCAGAGTGCTTCTGGGGGCTGGGGAGGGCGAAAACGGGATGTGTGGAGGCCAAAAACTATTTTTTTTTCATGTTTTCCTCCTGTAAATCTAGGTGCGTCTTATAGTCCAGTGCGTCTTATCGTCTGAAAAATACGGTAGATTTCTTGGTAGAGTTTGCATGAACAGATTCAACTCAATTCCTGACACAGCAGCTTCAGCTAATTCAATTTGGAATGTTCCAAAACCTTCATGCAATTCCATTCCTCCCCCCCCCTTCTCCTCCCCCCATTTCTAAGATGGAACTATTTCAATTTTTCATCACTTATTTCCGACATACCCATCCAGCCCATTTCATTTCTCTATATTTATTTATAAAATGTGTACGGTCACCTATATTATGCCTGATAATCACAGCATGTGATACTCGCAGCCCTGTTTCATAAGAACAGAAATCAATATAAACCCACAAAACCACACAGAATATCATGTATTCCACTCCAGCATCTCACCAATTCTGTGTTTGCTGGTTCATTTCCATCCTAGCCCAAAGCTGGGTGAACAGCCAAATCTTCAAAGCAGGAGGTCAAAACTGATGCCTTTCAATACAATTTCCCCCCATACACTTAAGTAATCCATTACTGGTACACTTCCCTTTAGGAGAGGGGTATCAAACTCAAGGCCCAGAGGTCAGATCTGTACTTACCTGGAAACAGCAAAGGCTTGGCCCATGGTGTTTCTGGAAGTGAAAACGGAGCCCTCCTGAGCTCCATTTTCGCTGACAAAGGGTTGCAGGAGGCCATGGCTGCCGAAAAATGGAGCTCAGAAGCCCGTTTCCGCTGGCAGAGCGTTCGGGCCATCACAGGCGCCCCGGATATGAGTGATGTCGAACTGGCCATGCCCTCTCTCCCCCCTCCAAGGTCAAACACAACCCTGATGCGGCCCTCAATGAAATCGAGTTTGACATCCCTGCTTTTGGGACATGAGTACGAACAGATCTTGACTTACGACAATTGAGCCCAATTGAGCCCAAGAGCCGAGGTGGCGCAGTGGTTAGAGTGCAGTACTGCAGGCTTCTTCAGCTGACTGCTAGCTGCAGTTCAGCAGATCGAATCTCACCAGCTGATCACGTGACCTTGGGGATGCTACAATGGTCGTGTGAAAAAATGTTTGTTTTTTTTAAGTGTCGTAACTTCAGTCACTAAACGAATGGTTGTAAGTCAAGGACTACCTGTTGTATGTTTCCAACTGTCAAGCATTTCACAAAATAATTTGCACTCTTGCAGAGTTATCATCCTTTTGAAAATTCCCTTTCTTCCTTGACACAAACATTTACAAGTATATCTGTCATTTCTATGTTCAGCACATCCTTGTTATTCATCAATCTCCATAGCGCCCCTTTTCATTATTCATTCATTTCAGTCATTACTTTCATTTTTAATTCTAATAACTCTGCTGAAAGCTCCTTGTTTAGCTCTTTTCATCTACCTCCAATTTTTTTTTTTTTAAATCCCCATTAAAAGACTTTGCATTTTCTTTGCCGCTTTCAATATTTTTTGGCTCGCGACCCCTTTGCCAATTTTCCTAGGAAATATCTTATTTTTCCTGTTCAAACATTGTAAGATACCTTCCTCTCATCCTCACGATTTGCAGCAATCATTTTCTTAAGTCTAATTTTTTCTTTCATCCACAGCCGCTTCCCCTTCATTCCACATATTTTCCATTAGCATTTGCATAATTCAACATAACTCCCTGGCACAGTAATATAATTCTCTTCGCTCTGAATCCCTGCAATTTCGATACCCACCTTCCATGACTTCTATCCAAAACTAACCTGTCTTCTCATATCCTTTCAAACAGGACACACACTTCTTAAGGTTGTTTTGTTTTCATTCTAGTTTGTTTGTTGGCATCTTTCCTTTCCTTCCATGCCTTCTTTTCTCTAAAGATCCGTTTTTGGTGCTGCTAAAACATGATTATAGCAATAGCACTTAGACATATACACCGCTTCATAGTGGGAGGAGATAGTGAGGAACTCACCCATTTTATCTACTTGCTATATAGCATCAGTGTATACAATCTCAATCCCTGCCCTCAGAACAACATATTGCACTCATAAACTGAAATGGATTAAAAATATGACACTATCTACTCCAAGAGGTTATACATTTAGACTCTTCCCAATTGAAAGTAGCCTTCTTCGTGAACTTAGCAGTGAACATAGAATTATTTCATCATTATATACAACCTATTTTGATTTTCCAGTTCACTGGTGACTGCCCTTATTTTTTAATTTGATTTATACATCTATTCTATTCAAGCAAATATTTAAGGCAGCTATTTATTAATAGAATCTACTTTTCCTTCCAAGCTGAACCATACTAAAAGACAGTGATAATTAGTCCTAACATAATTCATCCGGAAACAAAGGGCAAGCTACTACCTCAGTACAAATGTTTTTTGGAAGGCAATGCTTAATACGATTAGCATTTTGCAAAAATACTTTTTATGCGCACTTTCATCCCTGTCTTTCCAACCAGAAATCAGAAATTGTTAAAACTAGACATTGATTATTGTTGTCTTTAAATTTAAAAAAAAAATTGGGAAATAAGACAATTTTAAACTATTATTCGGGAACCAGGCTTTTTTCTGAAAAGATGTTTGTATCAGCATCAGTATACAGGTAGTCTTTGACCTACAACAAATCATTCAGGGACCATTCAAAGTTACGTCACTGAAAAATGTGACTTATGACTGTTTTTGCACACTTACAACCATTGCAGCATCCTCATGGTCACATGTTGAAAATTCAGACGCTTGGCAACTGGCTCATATTTATTACTATTGCAGCATCCCATGATCATGTGATCACTTTTTGTGACCGTCTGGCAAGCAAAGTCAATGGGGAAGCCAGATTCACTTAACAACTGTGTTACTAACTTAACAACTGCACTGGTTCATTTAACAACTGTGGCAAGATTGTAAAATGGGGCAAAACTCACTTAACAAATCTTTCACTTAGCAACAGAAACTTTGGGCTCAAATTGTGGTTGTAGATTGAGGACTACCTGTATATCAGAATTATATCTAATATAATAGTAAGTAAAGAGGACATATGGAAATGACACTGTCCTCTCCATCCCAACCTCTGCTTGTAGACAAAAATGTAACTGGCTTGTATGATTAACGTGTTGTGATATTAATGTAAATACATCTTAGAATATGATAAAACTGTATCTTTTCCTGCATTTTCTAAAAGAATGAGATTTCCCTCTTCAGCTAGAAATCCCAAGGGCAGTTAGAAATAAAATTGTCTTGTGGAATGAATTCTTCTTCTTCTTGTGCCATGTCCGTCATCGGATGTTGGCAATCCTATTGGATCATAGTGGAATGAATATAATGCTAAATAAAAATGTATTTGTTTTCTTAGTTGCACTAAGCTATGTTTTAGAAGCTGAGTAGGAAGAGATCTCCTACTTGACTAGCAGTGTTGTCAGTTTGACTGGGAAATCAAAACTAAAATCCTGGACAATGGCAACCACTTCCATATTGTTGCTGAGGACACTACATCAATATGCCTACAAGTTGGCAGGAGCTTAACCCAACATAAAGGAGAGTTAACCTCTTCTTCACATAATTTTTTATACCTGGCTGTTTGTTTATCTCAGGCGAAGCAACATTGGCACTGTGGATAGCAGCAGAACTTGTAATGCCTTCAGCTGTGCATCCAACTACTGTGATTCCTCCTAACAGACTGTCTGCTTCTGCTGAACTATTGCTATTTATGCTGCCACTCAAGGATGACTTATCCACTACCCCGGAGTCTGGTTCTTGTGATCCTTCTTCTCCTGTAGGGTAGTCAGTCTCTCGAGCCCCTGAAAGAAAATGTTACATTTGTCAGGTTGATTATCATCCAACAGAAGGGAATACAGATAGTTCAGGGTTGAACTATGGAGTCCTAGGTGCTCTCTGAGAGATAAACCACATTTACATGCCATCCAAAAGAAAGAAGAACAAAGCTAAGAAATAACACATCCTTTCCAGCAGCCAACATCAGATAAACAAGGATTAATACCAGACAAACTATCAAGCAGAAAACAATACTCTAATCAAGAAAATTACCAAAGAGAAAACCACACTCCAACCAACACTCGTAAGTTATATAAACAGGGAGCAAACCCCACACCCATTAGCACTGACTAGGCTACCTACCTGGATAATGAAACATCTACAGACAACAAGCTGAAAGAACACCTAGAATTCTATAAAGGAAAATATTTGTAGCTCAGGGTTAAAATAAGAGTTCTTGGTGCTCTCTGATCTTAGTTGTTTTCTTTCAGACTACCACTGATGATGTTACCTAGTTTGGGTAATGAAACATCTGCACCTAGAATTCTCTATGCAAATCCCAAGTTTTAATATGTGAACTACTAAACAAAATTCATCAGAATCTAGAATAAACAACTTCTCCAGCAGACAAATACTCAAGAAGAGGCCTGGGCATTAAGAAAAAATAATACTTAATGTTCTAATATAAAATGTACAAAGCATCTTATTTAAGATGCAAAAATATACAGGAGTGCTACTAATCTAAATAAAAAACACAAAGATCCTCTATAATCTCACTAAAGTTTACTCAAACTACACTTCTGTACAGGAAGACTACTAGGAATAAACCATAAAAAGCAGTCTTTTGTGGTAATTTAAAATGAAAACATATTTATTATGGCATCTGTTTTCATGGTCTGCTTGCACGTGAAATCTTGGTTTTGCCTATCCTGGGTCCTTGAGAAAGACTTGATAGATGCCAAATGCAAAATCCAGCCTTAACATCTGGCTGACTGTGAAACAAATCGTATCTTCCATATACAAACACATAATCAGCAGCAAGGATAAAACTATACAACTATAAGCACACACTCCAAATCATACATCAACATAACCATCATCTCTGGTCTATCTTCAGGAACCCACCAGCTGACCCGCTTTCATAGACAGGACTCATAGCTTGTCTCTCCTGCCATGTCTGAGGGGACAAGTAGATAAAATGGAGGAGAAATGGTTCCCCCAAACAACTTGGCCCCATGTCATGAAGGGCCTTATATATAATTACCAGTACCTTGATTTGAATCTCAAAGTGTACTGGCAAACAACATAGATCAAAGAGCAGAGATATAACATGTTCTGATTGAGGAGAGTACAAAACTGCCTACATTTCTGCATTTTTATTATTTAATTAATTATTAATTTGACACTACATATTTTAATCAAATCACCAATGTAAATAGATTACAATCAACTACTTTGATTGATACAGCTACTTCAAAGTCATTTGAAATTTTAGAAAATTAAAATATTTTAATTAATAGGTTTTGAAAGGCCACTGCTTATAATTCCACAATTCATACAAACTCCTCATTGCTTACAATTTTACTCCTATTCCCATCACAAAAGTCAACAATGTATATGTACTCCTATCTCAGAATGAAACTCCACCTGCCAGATAAAGTAGCATAAATAAATGAAGTACCAAATACAGGTATTGGTTCTTAGAAGTAACTTGCTGTTTTTACCAGAACTCTAGTCTTAGAAATACAGTATTCAGAATAGATTTTGTGTTTATAAAATCTCAAGCTTTTTGAAATAGATTTTACGTATTTTTCCTGAGCCACAAGAGAAACTGTTGGCTTCTCTAACAGAATTTAGCCATCTAAGATTTTTGCAATTTACCAAGAGTTATATATTATGTAGGCACTTCTAACAGTCAAAACTATCCAAGAGAAAGATTAATAGCTAATTTGCAAATATTATCTGAGAATGACTCCACTCTTTAGCTGAATTTAACCAAAGCCGGGGTATCCAGCTTTGTCAAAACAAGTGGAAAAGAATCCTTATTAACTTGAAACAGTTGTTACACTGTGTCTCTTACCTGGCACACTAGCTATACAAAGTACATGCGAATTGCAAACAATGAAACTGTCTAGGATGTTTCCTGGCTGGTTAGCATCTACAATGATAACTTTTGTAGCAGAATGGGTACTCGTACAGATCCAAACAAGGCTTGATAGTTCTTCTCGGTTTCTCAGCTCTTTTTGCTGGTCCTGCATAGGGAAAATCAACACCAACCAATGTAAAAATACAATTGTGTCACACATGATGTGTTGTAAAGTGTGCAATAACAATCTCTGTTTTATGATGAAAGGGCAGTAAAACCTGGTTGCCAGATACATATTTGAAATATGCATCTGAATTAAGGAGGTGTTAATAAGATGCAATTACTGGAATTGGACACCCAATAAATTTAAATAAATAATAACATTACTGTATTGCTATTTCCACAATCCTCCCCTCAAATATGTATTTTCCTGAGACTACACCCCAGCTCTGTAAGCCCAGGAAAAGGTACAACTTCTTTAAGGAAGTGACAATAAGTGCTTGAATGTATTTACTTCCCCTCTGAAACACTTTTTTCCTTTCAATTTTGAGTAGATGCATATTCCTAATGAGTGAATGACCCTGAAACCCTACAATCATCACAAATACATGCCAGTTGCCAAATTTTGATCACGTGACCATAGGGATGCTGTGACAGACATAAGGGAGAGGATTGATATGGTTTTTTTCTGTGCTGTTGTAATTTTGAATGGTCGCTAAATGAATGGTTGTAAGCCAAGAATTACCTGTAATAGCTTAGCAGGCAATGCAGGAAGTGTTCCTTAATAATTCGCAGCAGCTTGCAAATAAGGAAGAAAGCAGGGGTGGGTTCTACCTACCTTTACTACCGGTTCTCTTTGTGCACGCGTTACCGCACATGCGCTACCGCACATGCACAGTAATTCTTTTTCAGAAAAAAATCTCCAAAAAAAGCACTCTGCGCATGCGCAGAACGCTATTTTTGCAGTTTTTACCAAAAAAAGGTAAATTTGGGCACACGGGTGGGCCCGGGTCCAGGATGCAGAGAACCAGTTCGGTGACATCACAACATCACCGCTACCAGATCGCGCGAACCGGACCGAACCGGGAGCAACCCACCACTGAAAGAAAGATGCAAATGCCAAGGTAGATTATTAGTTCCCTTTTGAAATGTATCAGGTGGTTGCCGAATGTGTTTGGTTGCAGAGAGTGTGGAATACTCCTTAGTCACCCAGAATGAGCAAAAGCCTGGGAGCATGAGTGTATTCTGCAGTTCCTGACCAGTTTTCAAAGAGGAATTTGACAGGGTACAATTTCCTAGCTACCAGAGAGACCCAAGTTCATTTCTCCCCATGTAAGAATTTCAATGACAGGAGAAGGGTGTTAAAGAGACTGATCCCCAGATATACTTCCAACTGTAATTCACACTAATCAAAGTGATGACTTTGATTACTTCCCTCCCAATAAATCCAATGGAAGGCAAGATGTTTTTGTTTGCCATTAAAGGGGGGGAAAGTGGGAGGGGAGAGAAAAATATGCACCTACTCTTTAACTTCTTGTCTGGCAAGCTTTTTTGAAATAATGATTCACTTGCCTGCTATGTAAAGCAAACTCTCAGGGGCAAAGAATCAGGACCATTCGTAAGGTTGTAGCATAGAAGATTTATTCAAGCCTATATCAAGAATCTGGTCAACTAAAATTCAACGATAAATCGACAACAACATTCAGGAGAGGTTGGGCTTGGAGTGCTTGTGGGAAACCACAAACAGATGATGTACTTAACTCTGCCCCCCAGCTCTGCATCCCTTTTCTCCTACACAAACACATTTCAAATTCAGGACTGAACTAAAGTATTGTCAACTACAACACAAAGCAGAAACTATTTGCATTTTGAATCTACCTCCAGCATTACCTTGAGTTCTTGATCCAATCTATCCAAGCTATTTTGAGACGCACTTCTCGGTTTGCCGCTGTCCATGTCTGTAGCTGCAATATCATTGTAGAAGACACTAGCACCAACTACTGAACCACCATCCCGTGTCTTCCCTCCAGATAAGTTCGCTCCTACAGCACACCACAGCTTTAATGACAAGAGAGCTTGATAAACATTTTATCAAATTAAGCTTTATGAAATGCAATAACAATGCTTTAAGTACAGCCTGTACCTGAATTTAATAATGAGTACCCTCATCCATCATAAGATCATGAATCATGTACCTTGACTACAAGCCAACCTGACATTTAGAAACAATCGCTATAATCCAGGGCCATCATGGATCCAATAACCAGGCAAGGGTAGAAACAAGGGCCAGGCAAGTGGGACCACTTTCAAATAGCACACCCAATATTCCTAAGTACATCCTCCCATCCCCACCATTATTTATATTTAAGGAATAAAAGGAAAATGTAATACTGATTTGATATGAGATTGCCTGCCCTACTTCTGTCTATTACTGTCATGATGTTTCAGTCTGCTCTCTCAATCCCAACTCAGATCATGCATGTGTTTAATGGACTTCCGCACCCAACTGACACATAACAAATCAGCTCACCCCTCACTAGTTATCCAACAATCTCCCAACTATTTTGGCATTTGTTTACAGTATATGAGAGGAGACAAAGAAAACAAAAACTCATCTACCTTCATGGAGGTATCCTTTTCATCCAGTGGTCTCAGATAAACAGGCACAGGCAAATTCCTCATCCTGCTGTCACCCTGAGCACCACCATTTATAATCTAGAGGATGAAAGAAAAGGTAACATTGATTTTGATATGAGGGCGCAAGCCAACAATGAGTTAATTCTTTCCATCATCCAGGAAGACAGGAATTCTGACTGCATTTCTTTCTATCAGACCCTTGAAACACAAAGAGGAGATTGACCCAGGAAGAGTTTTCTGCTACAAATATGAGTCCATTCCTGACCAATTACTGTAACTTAAGTTTGGAAGCTTCCATCTCAGAAAAGCAGAGACAACTCAGTGACCAATTCCCACTCTCTGTTTGGTGTAAACAGGCATTCTGAAGAGAAATATGCATAAAATAATTTAAATCTTGGTAAATGAAAGAAGACTTGCAGTACTCTTTTTCCAAAGGTCTTCACACTGAGATAGGGTGGCCAAACTGTAGCATTTATTGAAAATACTTGATATAATCCACAAATATATTTCATGAACCATCCCTTAGCAATGTTACAAATAGCTATTCTACTTTACTACTCTAATAGTTTCAATGTCTTTCTTCCTGATGTAACTTCCAGAAGAAGCCTTATCATCCTTAGTTCTTAGTGGCACAAATGGAGACTTGGGTAAGGCCGTGAGGAAAGACTATTGTAAGATCCCAAATAGCAGCATGTAATATAAGGAGATCAATATTAATTGTTTTAGAAAAAATATTTAGGTATAAGTAATTGTGGTTTTAACTCATCTGAATTATAGTGAAACCATATACATAGTACCCATGGGCTTCAAAGCCTAGATTAAGGACAGCATGTTCAAGCTAAAGGAAATCTTTGAGGACCGTCTAGGAATTATTCTGTGCTTGCTGAATTCTAATGAAGCATTTTCAATAACCTCTTTAATATATTTAGCATATTTTAATGTTATGAAGATATGACTTTCAAACGCCAAATAGCTAAAGTATTTTAAATCTCAGCAGACCCTAGGCACCAGTTGATTCACGAGTCTATTTCCCCCATGTGAAAGAACTCTGACAGATTCTATAGCCCATAGGAATCTTCTAAAATTACAGCCATTCATTTAGCTCTGAGCAACAAAAGTGTTCAAAGTATATACAGGCCTCTTTGATCTCTGTTGAATTCTTTGAGGAAAATATATAAGTCTTGTGATTTGCTGGGCTGTAATGAAATCTAGGTTTTGATAGCTAAAGCATCTCTAGGAAATCAGGTGTGGTTGAGCAGTTAAGTTTAATTTCCTAGGTAAATTATTAATGGATTTGGAAATTTAGGAATGACCTTGAGCCATTTATTGACGTACAAAGAATTACTGGAAATATTGCCTCTGCCTACCCAGTACCCATTACTACCATGTGTTCTGTTCCATACTGGAAGCAGTAATACCTGGGAGACTTTTGTAAAGGAAGTTTTGGGGGAAGATAACACAATTTAAACCTTAAAACAAAGTTTTGCCCTTACCCATTCTCACTGCTAGAGGCTACTGTAATAAGAGAATGAAGTTATGCCTGTGGAAAACTGCCCATAGAAACAATGCTGCTTAACTACTATAGCAGAGATATCAGTCTCTCAATAAACTGAATCAGACAAAACTGATGCACCTGCATTGTTCTAATGAGACTTCCAAAGACATTCAAATTTATTTGTGGGAAATGTTCATCCCTTCTCACAAATATAAAAGTTTATGGGCATTTTCCTTTTGTTAGCTTTTAAATCAGAACATAAAGAGCTTTAGCTCCCAAACCCCTCTGCCTAACATCTTGGTGGACAGAGAAGTCCAGTGTTTCTAAATAATCCATCCCACTGTATTGGAAAAAAAAATAGTTACAACTACTTGTATACAACTATCCAAGTTAAATCAAATTATTTTCCAAAGCATCAAACCACATCCAAGCCTTATGACTACATTAACATCCCTAATTAGATTTTTTAACAGCAATCAAAGGTCTCTTGTCAAGATTTCCCCTTTGTGAAGGAAGTATGGAATGGTGATGCTGAAATTACAATGGAAATATTGTGACAGGAATCAATGTCCTAATCCCGTCATCTCTGAAGTAACAAGAATTCCAAACAAGACAAAAGAAGTGATAACCACAACGGTAGCAAACATCAGACTAAGTGCACTATGCCAACATTCTACATATTCACCTCTTTTTGTTTTGACCTCCTTTCACATTTCTATAATATCTATTACATGTTGACAGAGTTAGCCTTCTTTCACAAGGCAGCAATAAAGTGCTATTACTCAATGCAGGAGTTGGCAGAAAAAGACGATACCTTTAAATAATAACTGCACTTTGAATATCTAATCTGTCTGGCAATAAAGAAAAATGGGTGTTCTGGCCACATTGATAACCTAGAGGGAAGAAGGACAGAGGTTAGTGGAAAATATTTCCTTCAGTGCCAAGCAACTGGCAGCACAAGATCCATGCATCATATGCTCTCAGTTTCCTGGTCCCACAGAATCATCGCTCCTTGAACAAAAGAAAGGGCCCCAAGGGAAGCAAGCTATAGAGCTACTATGAAATAGATCAGCATCTCTATGGTACAGTTACCCACTCCATTTTGCTACAGAAGTGCTACAGTTACTAAGTGGCAGCAGGGAAAGATTTCTACAGTTGTTCAGCAGTATTCCAGAAGACTGTTGGACATGAATCAACAAGATCCTCATGGCCAAAATGTTGCAGAGAATAGTGACCTTCACATCAGACCTGCCAGCTAATTACAGCCCAACAGACCACTGACCTCCAAAGGCTCCTTAGAATAAAAGCCTAGGCCAGGGCTGTCAAACTCCCAGCCCAAGGGCCAGATGTGTCACACACTGGCCTCGCCCACACCCATTTTAGCGAAGGGGGAAAATGTCCTGATACATCACATGATGCCGTGATGTCATGAGTTTGGCACCCCTGGCCTAGGCTATCCTGTGTTGCAGTAAAAAGAAATCATTCTTTCATGCAGGCAGACGAGACAAGATGAGTGCCACTCATCATTGAAGATGAGTGTCTTCAATAGACAATCAGTGGGGCATTTTCCCATGACAGTATCCACAACGAACTCTTAGCTTCTACTTGATTTTTCGAGGCATGGATTAGATTATAATTTCTTTATAACAACCAGAATAGGTTCCATTTGTCTTCTCACTTTGAAAAGATAGGCTCTTTTTGTTAAACTATTTTTTGTTTGTAGGCTTAGTAACATTTTAAACCAAAGAGCCCAAAGATTTAAAATAATGAGCTGACCTTAAGATAACTAAACTAAACAGCAAATTCAAGCAGTGTGAAAAAAAGAATTAAAGAAACAGAACTCTGTCTATAAGAAGACAGAAATAAAAATAAAGATACAATCTGTAGCAAACTCTACTGCATGTCTCCTAATGTCCCAAAGGTTCTTCAACTGAAGAAGCTTCTTGGATGAGAAGCAAAATATCTTCAAAGAAAAACCGGAAAGTCCAGTTGCCTCTTGATAAAGCACCTTTGGGATAACCATAACCTGTATAACTGAGAATCTCCATAGACATCTCCTAATGTCACACATTTTCTTTATTTTATATTAATGCCTGGCATCCTATATATAGATACACACCACATCCCGTTTTTGATGGATTTGACACAATACAAAAATATTAAACTCTCAGGCATATGAAAGTGATTTGATACTTTTCTTTTAAAATAAAAAAACTGAGGGATAGATATGTTTCTATCCAGACTGGTACAGTACTATTATTTCTAAAAAGTCTTTCACATCCCTGTATAAGAATATTCTAAGAGACAGAGAGAATGGGAGAGAATCTTGAGAGAATTCTCAAGATATATGAAATACACAAGTTGCAGGGATGTTTTCCATTTTTCAAAGTGCAGAAACAATGTTTCATTTACAATAAAAAAACCCAAATAGTAGGCCACCCCACTCTTCTTACAGTTTAATATTTTATTGATTTTGTTCTGAACAGCATTATGCTTAAAACAGAAATGTTGCCTTTTCAAACAAAGGCTCTAAAAACCTAACTCCCTTCATTAAAATATTTGGGGATTTCATGTAAGAAATGCACAAGATTACTACTCCACAATAATACACCATTATGCATTTTAGTAAAAATCTTTAGGTCATAACCAACCATTTAGCATCAGTTCTTAACTAACCATTTAGCAGTAAAATAGCACTTTTTTCCCATTTATGCCTTGTGGTACATTGCAAAAGAAGCCTTCCCAGGATTTTCCTTGCTGCTGGAAGCAAGAGGCTTAAAAAGCCCTTTCAGTCCTAGTACAGTACCAGAAGTAGGAGGAAAGTGGTAAATATTCCCAGTTAAACCCAACTCTTGCAGCTTAATGCGATTTTCTCTTTCATTTTTGCCAATACTTAAAAACTTCCATTACACTTTCAAACTGGTTGTTAATTTTTCATGGCTACTAGTTTTATATATATGTATTTATATATAAATACAAATAATAAAATAAATAAATAAAATATCATTTGTTTCAGTTCATAGTTTCATTTTTTTTAATGGGTGTGTCTGCATAGTGACATAACATGTAGCCCTAAATCCTCAAACTATTGTATTTTTCCATCTTTGATTTATAAGCAGGAATGCTTTCAGTGATCCACTTATGGAACAATAATACCTAAACAATAAAGAACAGATAATAGCAAAGTTGAGTTTACCTCTCCTGTGCTCGGTAGGTAATATCTGACACAATACCTGTTTGTATTTCTGTGGAAGACTCCAGCCAAAAGCTTGCACTCGGCCATCTTCTTTCTGAACATGAGCTTTCACTTGGCGATACTGTTCTCTTTTTTGCTCTCTTCGCGAGGCCATACTGGCCTCAGACCTAGACCACAGGAAACACTTTTTTTAAAAAATCCAAATAATTCTATTCCCTTCCATATTGTTAAAAATAGCATTTCATATATCCAGATTTAATGAATGCAGAAGCAGGTATTCTTTAAAGTTACTATGTTTACCCAAATAGTACCCTGAATTTAAGATAATCCTCCCCTAAAACAGATTATAAAAACGAAAATAATAATTTGTCTCAATTATTATATTATCAATGAATCTAAAATATCCCCATTTTACACTAAATCACTTGAGGGAAAAATTAAGACTTTTATTGGGGTAAATATAGTAATATTTAAATAACACCAGACAGAAAGAGATTGTATTTTCTTATTATAAAGAGTAGCAGAAACTGCTGTAGCAAAAATTATTTTCACTGAACATTAAATCAACTTCTGCTAATCTAGACAACATATTACTATTGTATATTTAGTAAAAGTTTGTTTCTGAGGCAGGAAGAACATTTTTTCCAAGCTTTTTAAGCTACAAAATTAATCTGCATGGCAGCAGGCTGAAGTTTTTATTTGCATAAAAGTACCCTCAACTGATCTGCAGGAAACTTATAGACAGTTTTATGCTCTTCATTTATTTTAAAAAGTTGCATTTTAATATGAAGATCTTTCGAGATACCTAAATTGCTATGAAATGCACACAAAAAGATCTTTCTGACATGGCATGTTGTTAATTATTATGGGTATGCTTTAACTTGGAAGACTGATATTCCACTCCTAAGTAGGATTGCCCCTCTTCTGTTTTATCTCCTATTTCGACATCCACAGTATGATTGGAAGCTGGAAATGATGACAGCCAGTTATACGTTAGCAACTTCTAGGAATTTAAACTTGAGCTGATAGAACTTGTCAACACCAATTTAGATTTCTGTTCCTTAAAGAACAGTTGTACCACGCCTAGTCCCCAAGATTACTTTTCCAATAGTTACTATCAAATATTACATGCTACATGACAGAAAGGGAAAAATCTAAATAGTATTAACTGTATTGCATTAATTTTAACTAATATTACATTTAATTTGAGTCTCAGTTTAAAATTTGGTCTTGGATGCCATTCATTTAGCATTTTAACTAATATTAAATTTAATTTTAGTCCCACATGAAAATTTGGTCTTGGTGCCATTCATTTATTTTAGCTAATATTACATTTAATTTCAGTCCCAGATTAACATTTGGACTTGGTGGCATTCATTTCTTTGCTGTAACCTAGCTTACATTTTTGAGAGCAGCCTACAGCATACCATTTGAGTACCACACAAGACCTGGAAAAAAAACCTACCTCTGACCGACCTAAAGCTTAGATCACATTTCAAAACTATATAAAAACTTTAATTAGTATAGAGTCACAGATAGGTTTCCAGAAACATATTGTCCCAATACTCTTCTGTATGTCCGTGAGCCCTCTACTCTTTTTTCAAGGTATTGTGCATGATCTGTCTTGCCCGACTTACCCCCAGAATATGTTGGGGCACACAGCAAGTTGATGGTCTCTTAAAAACTTTCTGTGTGCTCCAATGAAATCACTGATATTCCATTAGGTAAGAAAGCTGGGAGGAAGAAAGAAATTTAACACATACATTTCAAGTCTGCAGAGAACTACTGGGCAGTTTCTGAAAATTAAAGAAAGGCTTAACTTGTTTTCTGCAAATGTTTCAATAAAGGAATGTGATGGAGGAGGAGGAGTCATGTCCCTCTCTACCATAAATTACACCTACAAGTATCTGTCAGATTTATGCAAACACAAATAACACTGTTCTTACAGAGGCTGTTATTTATGCCTGTATTGCACTTTCCCATTTACTGTATAAAAGATAACACTTTGGGTGCTTGTGATCTCTTTTTCATAAAACTGCTGTCTGTGCAAATGATATGCAAAGTAGACACTATACATAGAAGCAGTGTTCAAAAGAAAAAAGAAAAAAAAGTTAAAATAATTTGGGGGATTTTTTTTAGTATGTTATGCTAGATTCAAGTATGACAACAAAGGTTATACTTTAGCGAGGCAGAGTGAATGCCATAGATTGTAAATTATATAACTTTAGACATATAATTGTTGACTACATTCTTTGGGCTTATGCAATACTCAGAACAATATTCAGCACACTTGTCGATAGAAATGCTGGTGGCAAGTGAAGCGCATATATAATCACACACAATTTTAAAAAGGTCTTATATAAATGTGATTTTACAACAGAATTCCTAGAAATTATCTAATTAGTTTTTTCCATCAGAAAGATTTCTATTGTTTTACATGACTACAGAAAAAAGATGCTTTCTGTCAACTGAAACACAGAGTAAAGTCTCTCTCCATCAGATAATTGATTGCACAAGCAGACTAGTCTGGAAAAAAAATGTTCTTTATGGTAGCTCATCTTGAGTTCTTTTATGTTTTGAAAAACCACCATCACCACTGTTCTGAATTATGGTTAAAAAATTGTAAGAAATATAGCCTTTAAGGGATTTATAGGACTATAATCCTTTAAGAGAAGACCCACCAGCATTTTCAGAGTTACATTCTGGGCCAGGTGCAGTTTCAAGATGTCACTTGAATTGCATTAATCCAGTCTAGAGGTAATAAGACATATATCACCCCATCTAGGTTTGACCTCAAGACGACACACAATTAGTGCAAAAAGCTGGGCAGAAGCACTGACACCACCTCTGCATTCAACAGAAATATGAGTCCAGGCATTCCTAGAGTGCAAAGTCCAATCATCAGAAATATATTGACTATGGTCACTATATGGTTAAGTTCTACCTACACATATTTTTACTCTGTAGAGAAAACAGAACTTACTCTTCACTGAGGAAATCAAAAGCTTTTGACTTGTCACTTGGTAGCTGAGATAAGGTGCTGCTTCTTTTCTTGACTGAAGGAGTAATGTGTGAGGTTGGTGCATTGTACTTAACATTAACTGGTGGTTCTGGTTTCTTAGCAGTGTTGCCCGATGAACTGAATAATCTGCTAAAACTGGAAAAGAAAAAAGAAAAAGCACTTGAATACATAAGTACAGACAGCCTCTTGATCATCGGAGTTTTACATGTACATGCGCATTGAACACAGTGCCTTACACAAAGCAGGGCAGAAAAGAAGAGCCATTCACTGCTCAATACAGCCATACCGTTAGAAGATAGCTATAAAGCTCATCAGAATTAACCCATATGCTTTCAAGTCAAAAATGTTTTGAGGATAGCTAAGGCTAGTTAATTGTCTAAAACTGTGGTTCTAAAAGAAGGAATTGTTTCTATAGAATGAAAGATGATTCCACATATCAAATATGACAAGACTCTGGTCCCTGATAGTTAAGGTAATACTCAGATTATGACCATTTGAAGGTCTGACAGCACTGAAAAAAAAATGACTTATAATGGGTCGTTGCACTTATAAGGATTGCAAGCTCCCTGTAGTCATGTGATCAAAACTTGGGTGCTTGGCAACTGGCCCACATTTATGAGAGTTGAAACGTCCCACAGTCATGTTCTCCTGCCCTGAGCAAACTGTTTCAGCTTCAACTCTTCCCACCTATCCCCCCCTACCCGAAATCTCTGCCCTTTGGCCAAGAGAAAAAGGCCACTGTATTCCAGCATTGCTATCTCCCGCTGACATTCATCTCATCTCCCCTCCCCTGATGTTGGGATTGCAAACATCAGCTGGCCTCAAGTGCAAGCTCTGCTGGAATGGGGCTTACCTCTCCCCTTGCCACCACCTCCCCAGTCACCAGGCTTCTATAGTGGGCTTGCCCCAACTTCAGCAGTCTTAGCCAGGACTACCGTAAAGGTTGTGTTTTTCTTTTAAGTTTCCCTTATATTTATATTTATTTTGTGTATGTGTGTGTGTACACACACACACACACAGATTTCTAGCAATAAAACTATTAGTATATTATAATATACTATTATACTATTATTTATTATAATATAATAAAAATATTAGTATATTAACATGAATATTATTTAGAAAATGGGAAACAGGATATATTATTGACCACTTTCTAGTATGATGGTCTTGGTTGATTACTAAGATAACAAGGGAAAGATCAGCTCTGTATCCCAAGAGTGGCAGAGTGCTGACTTGCAGTTCTTCACAGCATAGCTTCTTCTGGGTGGCATATGCACTTCAGAATACACTCAGCCTATGAAATTCATGACCTGCCCACTGTTACATCTTTGAAGGTTGCTTCCCTTCACCCATTTCCTCGTTTCTTTCCCCTACTTTTTAAATAAATATTGTTTTCATCTCTTTTTTTTAATAACACAGACTATCCAAAATATGACCAATTAAACTAAAACCAGGAGGCATATATCCAAACATACTGGATTATCATGTTCATAAATCAGTCTTGGTAGTAGGGATTTACAATCTCTGTATAACAGTCCAATACCACAGCAGAAGGTAAGAACAGACAACATGAGCAGCAATAAAAGTATTATGAAGACACAAACCTGCAGGATTCTGAATCTTTAGCAGCTGAGCCCTGCAATTTTGCCAGTTCGTAACATTTTCATCAACCAAATAATCCTAAATTATTCCTCACAAAAATAAAATAAAAACTCTGAGGACACAGGACAGTCATGCAATCTCTTGTGTACAATTTTAGTAATTATAGCTTTAGTATTAAACAGAGCAAAAAGCAAAAAAACTGAACTCTTCTCAAACAGATTTGGTGAACTAAAATCTGTATAGATATACAAACAACATGGTTTTAAACTGCCAAAATTAGAGAAAGACAATTATGTTTTGCTGCTAAGTGCATAATAAATGTTTCAGGATGCATCTTACAATATAATTCAGCTTTGACATCTTACCTGTCTGGCATACTAGATAATAAAAGAAAATAATGGGTAGTCATTACTAATTAAAAGTCCCTAAATGAGTAGTAATATTATTTTTAATAAATACAAGTATTTGTATCTCAATACTTACAACTGCCAAAGACTCGATCTCTTCTTCTCCTGCATAGCTGGATTTTCTCTTGATGCCCTAAAGAAAAAAATAAAAAGCCCAGATTATAACATCTCTCAGATCTGAGCATTTCATATATGGAAACATGTTGGCATTTTATAAGTAAATCCACAATAACAGTTTTCCAAATTCTGAAACAGAATTTGAGATTTAGACTAAAAAACACCACAGCTGTACATGAGAATATGGCATCATTTAAGAAAATCAGCATTTGTGTACTGTTGTATCCTCTCTTAAATTCAATTGTATCTCCTATGAAAATAAAAATAATTGCAACCATTCGATACAATAATTAATATTCACAACAGTAACAAATAATCACCTGTACAGGTTGAAAGTATACCTCCTACGTGAGAGCAAAATGAATTTGTCTTGCTGCAATATATATTTGAAGATTTTTCTCATGCAGAATAATTCAATCTAATCCAAGGGTGGGCAAGTATGGCCCCTTTACAGTCTGTGGACTTAAACTCCCAGAATTCCAGAGCAAGCCATGCTGGATCAGGAATTCTGGGAGTTGAAGTCCAAAGGTCATAACCATAATTGCCCATCCCTGATTTTAATTTTCTAGTCAAAAAACCAAATAATTTTGTTTTCTGGAAAAAATAATTACAAAACAATCTATCAGGCCACTAGATGGCAACAAAATAGGGATGATGAATATAGTTCACCTTAAATAGAAGTTTTTTTAAAAAAATTAGCTAAAACTAATTGGAGAAAGCCAGTTTGGTGTAGGGTTAAGGCAGGGGTGTCAAACTCACGTTGTCACGGTGACATCACATGATTTATAGGGGCTTTTTCCCTCTTCACTAAACCGGGCATAGCCGTGGCCAGATCCGGTCCGTGGATGGGAGTTTGACAGCCCTGGTTTAAGGCATCAGGCTACAAACTTGGAAATCATGAGTTCTAGTTCTGCCTTATGCACAAAGCTGGCTCAGTGACCTTGGGCCGTCAGTCCCTCTCATCCCTAAGAAGCAAACTTCTAAAACCTTACCAAGAAAACCACAAGGTCTTATCCAGGCAGTCACCAAGAATCAACACTGACTTGAAGACACACACAATTACACAAGCACAAAATTTAAGAGACAATTTCTATAAAATATTCTATAGATGGCACTTAGATCCAAAAAAGTTAGCATGTATGTACCCGAACCAACAACCTAAATATTGGAGATGTGATTGTGACAATGCAACCTACTATCATATATGGTAGACTTGTAAAAAAGTTAAAGCCTTTTGGATAAAAATTTGGTGGACTATTCAGAAGATTTTTAAGAAAAAGATAAGCTTTACTCCACAGTTATTTTTGTTGGGTATTATTACAGATTGTACTGTTATAGAAACTAAATTGATGTTAAATTTAATAACTGCAGCAAGACT
>JANHFM010005282.1:157152-178331 GCA_032468115.1 Grayia smithii | reverse complement strand
CCTGCATTCTGCTCTGGGAAGTCGGGGGGGAGGGGTAATGGGGGGAGGGGGTTTAAGTTTGTTTAAAATGTTTGTAAAACTTTTCAATAAAAAAAAAAAAGACACACACAATTGCTCACAACTATTCACACTTTTAAAAAAAATACATGCTCAGAAAGGAGCTGAGAAAAGCCAAATAGAGCTGGTGGAAAGGCATCCCAGCATGCCTACTGCCAAAAATGGATGATCTTATATATTTAGTAAGTGGGACAGATGTTTAATCCCCATATTTATCATAGAATCATGGAAAGGGAAGGACATTTACGTCACCAAATCCATCCCTTGCTCAGTGCAGGAATTTAAATTAAGGTCTCATAGATAGATCTCTGCATAGCCTTCACTTGAGCACATTCAATAAAGAGCCACCTTCAAAAAGCCACCTTCAAAAAGCCACCTTCAAAAAGCCACCTCTTTCAGTTGTTTATCATGCATGTTTTTTCCTAAATTAATCTGAAGGCCTATGAATTTTACACACACACACACACACACACACACACACCCAGCAGCAATGCTCTGAAAATTATAATGCATGTTCAGCACTATGCAACAAGGTCAAAGCCAGCCAAATGTACAACAGGACCTAGAGAAGTTTAGAGTTTACTATTTAACTGCCTCCATGTCAAGTTCATGTACACCAGAAGCACAGCTGTAATAGTAATCTATTTCTAGAGTGATCATGTCATCTGTTTTACTGCAATTAGAATACCAACTTGGCCCATTTTAAATATGAAACAGATTTCATTCAGAAATAGCAACCTGGCATTAGGTCAATTTTCTATGAATGGCATGCTGCTTCCCATTGGTATCCCTCCCAAGAAACAGCTGTTATGAAACTAGTCCACTCCCGCAGTAGAAACTGCATCAAACTTCTAAGTACCAAGTACCACATCCATGTTAACTTTCCAGTTAGCTATTCCTTTTTTTCTTTCCCGTACTTTCCCGCTCTGCTTTTCTTTTTCATGCTTTGACTTTTTCTGCTACAACAACTTTCTTGCTTCTTGTTCTTTCCTTCTTCCATCTCAACAGAATACATAAAATAATAAAATCCATTTTTTTTCCTTCTGTACTACACCTATGCTGTTTTTCATAGCTGAAGTGAAAGCCAGTCTGGTAAAATGGTTAAGACACCAGGCTGGAAACCTGGAGTCCGTGAGTTCTACACATGGAGACCTTCTTAGGCAGAGTTTACCCAACTGGGTAACTCTGGGTCAGTCACTCTGTCTCTCAGCTCTAGGAAGGTGTCATGGCAAACTACATCTGAAATCTTAGCAAGAAAACTGCAGGGACCTGTCCAAGCAGTCGCCAGGACTCAACGGTGACTTAAAGGGTGTGCACACACACTGATATGCACATACAAACACACACATTTCTGAAGGCCTTTAGAACAGGCCTTAAAAATAGTCAAAGCAAATGATGAGAGATGCCTATAAAACCTGGATCATTTTATCTGTTCTCTTGCAACAAGTTTCCACATGCCATTTGTTATTGTTGGATGCTTTTTCATTCATTTTCTTAAAACCTTAACAAAAATTAATCTTGTCCACTGATGGAAACTTGCCTACAAAAATTAATTAATCTTAAACTAGCTTATATCTATAAAAGCACCACAAAAACATATGTCATAATAATTCTATTAACTTTTAACAGTGCTACCGTGTTTCCCTGAAAATAAGACCCTGTCTTATATTTTTTTGAACCCTGAAATAGCGCTTGGCTTTATTTTTGGGGAGGTCTTATTATTTTGGGATGTGTGGAGCAAGACGGGGCTCCTCTTGCCATCTTACCTGATTTCCAGCTTTGTCTCCCTAACCCAAACCAGAAGAAATACTGGGGACAAGCTATGCATACATTTTAATATTTTTGGGGAGGGCTTTTGGGGGGCTTATTTTAGTGCATGCGCTCAAAAGCCCGATTGGGCTTATTATCCAGGGAGGTCTTATTTTCAGGGAAACAGGGTAATATTTTTTTAAAATAAATTCCTTTTGTGAAATGTTTATGTAAAAAAAAACAAATACAGTGAAGAATTGCTTTTAGAAAGAAAGAAGCATTTTTCTCGTGCATAGTAAACAAAATGTATATGACTTGTATAATTTGTCTACAATATTACCAAAAATTGCACTTGCCTTATCATCTCAGTCCATCGCACTGCTTCTTGAAGCTCCATTAGCCTTTCTTTGTACTGATTTCGTTCCATGAGAACCCGGGCCATCTCAACACGTGTGAATCGTTTTCTCTGAGCAGTAGGAATATCACTCTGCAGAGTTGAAAAGATACCAAGCATGCTTAATCAAGTAGACTGGGAAGCAGAAAAGCCTATCATATACAGTTTTTACAGTACAGGTAGTCCTTGACTTGCAGCCACAACTTACAGTCCCAAATTTCCATTGCTAAGCAAGACAGTTGTTAAGTGAGTTTGTCCCATTTTACAACCTTTCTGGCCACAGCTGTTAAGTGAATCTGACTTCCCTATTGACTTTTGCTTGTCAGAGGGTCGCAAAAAGTGATCTTATGACCCAGGACACTGCATCCATCATAAATACATGTCAGTTGTCAAGCGTCCCAGTTGATTATGTCACCATGGGGATGCTGCAGTAGTTGTTAAGTATAAAAAACAGTCATAAGTAACTTCTTTTCAGTGCTGTTGTAATTTTCAAACGGTCACTAAACAAATGGTTGCAGATTGAGGGCTACTCGTTCAGAGCTTTACAGGTAAGTGTGAATATTGACAGCGGTGAGGTTGGGCCTCATGACCAAATTGAACATCTTTCAGAATCTCTCTGATTCCCCACCCCCACCCCCCAACAGAGTATGTTACAGGATTGGCATACACAAGCAACCCGTAAACTCACATTTCTCTACAATAATGCCACAGAAAACTAGGATAATCAACCTAACCACATTACTGTAAGAATAAGAGAAAATGTCTATCCAATGTTATTAGTAATACATACATCATCTTCTTCCTTTGATTTTTGCTTTGCTTCTTCAGCTTCTGCACGGGCTCTAAACAAGAGGAATTAATCAAATTAGTCCAAGAGTTCTTCTAAGAAACTCACTGTAACACATTCAAGAATTTTCTGCTCACTTTCTAAGCTCTTCCTCCAACTCCTTATTCTTCTCTTCAAGCTTTTGTTTGGCTAGTTTTACAGCTTCCAATTCTCCTTTCAGTACATCCTTCTCACATGTCAGTTCATCAACTTTTGCTATTAAGTCATTCTTCACCACATTCAAGGCATTTCTAAAACACAGATGTTTGCAATTAAATCACTTCTAACAATATTCATTGATAGAAATAATATCACTCACAGATCTATCTTGATCACAACATATACAATAAATACATAAAGTACATGCTTACAATAAATACAATATACAATAAGCAAAAATAAAAATAAAAATCTGATTTTACTTTTTTATAATCTATTATTTTGCTAAGTGAAGCCAATATACTTCAGAAAGGTCTTTTCAACAAAAATCTGGTACAATCTAATGTTCTGAAGTAAAAACTTCATTTCGAGTTACCATATATCTTTTACAAAATTCTATGCATGTATACATGCATTTATACATTATATGCATATATACATGCCATTAGACACAAGACTTAGGGCAGGGGATTCCCACCCTGGGGTACATGCACCACCTGGGGTGCAAGATGATATTCCAGGAGGTGCAAAACATTGGGTTTAGAAGTTTAAAAACTGTAGACTATATGCATAATTATATGCAAATTATATGCATATAATTATTTATTTTATAATGGATGCGAGAATATATCAGAAGCATTTTAGGGGTGAGGGGTATAGAAAAGGATGAGAACCCCTGACTTAGAGGAAATTATTATATCCTTTATCAGAGAGCAACTCGGTGGTGCACTTAGCTAGTGCACTGCTAAGTGTTTCCCCTTAGCTCCAGCTCCCCTTGCAATTAGTGCAAATTCTAATCTAACCAGGCTCAAGGTTGACTCAGCCTTCCATCCTTTCGAGGTAGGTAAACTGAGGACCCAGATTTTGGGGTCAATAAGCTGACTTTGTAAAAATGCCGCTTGGGGGAGGGGGGGCAAAAGCCTTAATAAGCAGGCAGATACAAGGATTGAAGGCTATAGCTAAGCACATTGATTTGTGCTTACAAAAATTGTAAGCCGCCCTGAGTCTCCAGAGAAGGGCGGGATATAAGTTGAAATAATTAAAAAAACCCTCATGTGTATGCAACATCATGTTTAATTAAAGAAACAGGTTAGTGTATCTAAAAACGGAGAAATTATTACTCACTTGGTTTCGAGTAGTTGTGTATTTTCTAGGATAAGGTTTTCAACTTCACGTCCCATTCCTTTCAAAAACCGTAGAGAATAAACAAATATTAAAAGACAGATATGTCTTTAACAACTGCAAGTTTTAACAACTGCACTGATCAGCATATTCAGCATGTGCTCTGGAGCTCACAATTCTACCGCACAAGTAAGACATCTCATTCATTGCCATGGAATTTTCCTACCATCTGATATAAACGTTTACGGATTTGTATCCTCACTAAAATGAAATAATTTCACAAGCAGAGATGTTCTGTGATCAGAGCACTATGATCATAACCACTGATCAGAAAAGAGTTTTCAGATATAAAGTATTTTGCTCTTAGGTTGTAAATGAATCCAGTATGGAGTTCAATTTTGAAACCCAAAGGAGCGAGGCAAAATACTTTCAGTCCAAGCACATAAAACAAAATAAATTCTATCTCATTTGGTAACCACAGGAAAACTTTATATTATATAATCTCATACACAAATCGGTGACATCACAAGAAATACTGAATATATAAGAAGCTCAAATGATAGAAAGCCCTTGCAAATGTTCCTCAAATGAGATGATGCCTTACCAAAGAAATCATGGTCTTTAAAGCCCATGCATCCCATGAAGAGCAAAAGGAAGAAGAAATATGTAATGAGAACAGTAAAAATGAAGTACAGAACAGTGAAGGCTGAGAATTTGAAACGGATGATTTCAGGGTAAAGCCAGCATTAAATGGCTACAGCAAGATATGTAGAGCAGCAAGACAAACAGTTAAAAGAGAGCCGTTTCTAGATCAAGGATCCATCCAATCTAGCCTCCCACTTCTTAGAGAAGCTACCAAAGATCTCTCCAAATATCACAACAGGTCTGAATAGAAGAATATCCCATCCCCAATAAGGTAGTATTCAGAAATACTGGTAAAACCAGCTCACATTTCACTATCAGAGCTGATAATAGCAGCCATTGCTACCTTTAATGCAAATGAATTTAGAAGTGAAATATGGATTACCTGTCCTCTTTTGTTTTTCCCTCAATAACCTCCTTTAGGATTTTTTTAAATAAATGTGGCAGTTAAATGACTGAAATGGTACTCAGTTTAATAAGATGATTCCAAGTATTTCCCCCCGCAAAAAACATCCTTATTATTAAAAACTCATCAACTAAACCATGCTTAATTTTTTTAAACATTGTACCACATTCCAATTCTTCTAAAGTAAAAAATACTTAAAACTTTTTCTTGTAGAACATGCTCTTAACCATAACAGATTCCTTTAATTTTACTTTTTTTGTTCCATTGCATCAAAATTACATATATTTTAATGGAATGCAAGATAGAGTAGACTACACATTACTACAAGAACTATCTTTTGAAAGGATGCAGTATAATATGAACATGTCTGATGTTTGACTTTTAGTTGGGCCTTTTTATACAAATCTAATAATAGTTTAAACATTTTGGGTTGTTAATTAGCAGTTATCCACATGTACACCTATCCATATTTAATATACTGTAGGTAAAATAAAAGAAGCTATTAATACCGTTTCCCCCAAAATAAGACATTCCCTGATAATGAGCCCAATTGGGCTTTTGAACGCATGCGTGAAAATAAGCCCTCCCTGAAAATATTTAAACGCATGCGAAGCTGGTCTCCACCATTTCCTCTGGTTAGGGTTAGGGTTAGGGAGACAGAGCTGGAAATCAGGTAAGATGGCAAGAGGAGCTCCATGCGCCCCAAAATAAGGCCAAACACTTATTTCGGGGTTCAGAAAAATATAAGACAGGATCTCATTTTCAGGGAAACACAGTGATATATCTTAAAAGATCCAGCAAAAGGCTAATAGGAATATCTGGCTTCATAAAACGTGAGTAACGGTAGGAAAATGCTTGGTATTACTGCATATACATGAAATGATGGAAAATGAGACCGATAAGTGCAGGTAGTCCTAGCTTGATGACCAGTTTCTTAGCAACCATTCAAAGGTACGACAGACCTACCTGCCAAAAATCATTTAGGACCCTGTTCCAAAGTTATGGCCGCTACAGCAGCTCCACACTCATTTGTTCTTATGACTGACCTCAGAGATGCTGCAATGGCCTCCCCTTTGTCTATCTTCCCTTATCCTACCCCACTAGGTCCCTACAGACCTTGGGTCTGTTTTCCCCTCCACAGGGCCCCCAGAGGGCTTGGGCCTCCTTCCCAACTCCACCATTCACTGCATACTTACCTCTGGAAGATCTCTGGGGGGAAAAGAGGGCAAGCCACTCCATCCCTCAGTGTCCCTGGGTCCCACAAGGGGCCACCATTTTCTGAGCAGCCACCAAGGAACTGTGGCTGCATCCAAATGGTAGGCATTTCCAGTATGCAGCCATGTGGCCCAGGCACAAAACAGTCTGCTCTGTGGAGCATTGTGGAAAGCTTGTGGCCACATTGAAGCAGCAGCCACTTCTAGGACACAGCCATGTGACCCAGAGATGAAGCAGTCTGCTCTGCTTCCCTAACCCACACGGTGCTGCAGAAAGCTCCATTAGGAAAACACATCAGACTCTTCATCAATGGGCCACACAGCTGCCATTTTGGAGCAGCTACATATCCACAAGTCTAGAGCTCTGGATATCTTTGAAAGGTAAGTGTACAATGGGTGATGGGTGGTGGGGAGGAGAGGTAGGGCCTGGCAAAAGGTCTATAGGAGCCAGTGAGGAGGGAAAGGCCTGTGGGGACCCAGGGAAAGAGAAGTCCAAGGGCTATGGGAACCCCTAATGTTGGGAAGCAGAGCACAGAGTGTCTGAGGGAGTGGGGACCTTGGGGGAGTCTGAGGCAGGTGGGTCTGGGCCTATACTAGGTCTACTAAAACTTTCCTCACTTCTAGACACCTCAAGCTTCACTTCCCATCTGTATCAGGGACAGCAGGGGGTGGGGTGATTAAGCAAGGTGAACTCACTTAATGACTGTTAGATTGTAGCAACATGAGAAGTAATGGGACTACCTGTGCATCATTTATTTAAGGCTTAAATAAAGCTATTTTCTTCACCAAAAGCCTTGCCTACACTTCAAAGTACAAAACTTTAAATAACTTCTAGAGCAAATGGGCTATTTGGTATTTATTATGCTTGTACACTAGAAATTTCTCTCAGGGAGCAGGAAAATTCTTGCAGGGAGGGTATTCTGTGAGCACCCTGCAATTATGCAGAAAATTAGCTGAGCAAGGCAAAAATAAGCTTTTAAAATTCTTACACATTTAGTACAATTTATTTCAATATCTGATGCTTTAATACAGGGGTGTCAAACTGGCAGCCCGCAGGCTAGATGTGTCATGCGCAAACCCACCACAGCTCCGCGAAGGGAAAAAAGGTCGCAAAACCTCACGATGGCAACGTGACACTGCGAGTTTGACACCCGTGCTTAACAAGCAGACTGCACTATGAAAAAAATATAAACAAAGGGACAGAAGTTTGTTTGTTTGATAAGACACACTCAAAGTACTGCTCAAGTCTATAGATGTTTTAAAAATCCCCAGATTCTGTGCTTTCCGTGTGGGAAGCAGGAACACTCTGTGTCCATTCTGCCAGGGTAGCATAATCACATTCTATTCTTTTTGTCCTCCAACTAGCCAGCATTTGTAGTTTTCATCCTACAAATGTTTCATCCTACAATGTGTTTCCTGTTTGTGTTTCAAAGTTTCAAAGATTAGAAAACAGTCTTTTGTCCTGCATGAAGAGTTCAACGAATAATGAAAATGGTTTCAGAAAGATTACTCCTTGCCATGTGCTTATTCCCAATCATTTTCCCCGGTGGCTGCTTGCACTGGCAAAATTTGGATCAGTACCATAGAAATAAGACTATTTTTAATGAATAGTCAAAGTTTGGGTTTTTAGAATACTTCAGTTTCTAAGAAGGAACTGTTTCAATTATGTGAACAACACTTTTAACTGTTAGTATTCCGAGTAGAGAATAATTATCAGGCAAAATAAATTAAAAAGCATTAGGCAGGTTAAAGACAAAACAAACTGCAAAACAGACATTATGAAAGCAATAGCCAAGAATGCAGAACTTCAAAACAATCACTTTCAAATATATAAAAAGGATACACACCAGAATATTCTCCTGGGTACGCAGCCCAAGAGAAAGCAAATTGGAGAATGCCATTTAACTAATGTTGCGAAAGCATGCCAAAATACAGCACAGTAAACTACTAATACAAAACATTTCATATAAATTGTGTTCCCTCATATGAGTTCAGCTGGGCTTCTGTAAAAATACATTATACATAATGGTAGCTCTACTTATACATACTATCAAAAAACAAAACAAAAACAAATCTATGCTAAAGTAATTAGTACATAGTTACAACTGAGCAATATTACAAATGATGACATGCCTGTTGATCACCTTAATACTGCATTAATTATCTATTTAAATATACCCTTAAAATCACCTATTTTGGTATAAAAGTGAAATTGTTGCAGTCTTTAACATATACCTTTTTTATGATTTTACTACAGCCATTTCTCCTCTCTTCAAAGCCATTCCCCACTTTTCTAAACAGCAATAACATAACTGACACCATACTAATAAGGTGCCACTATGAAGTGCCTTTTTGGAAGCTTATATCTTTTATAGGACTAGCCTTAATGGCTCAAAAATCTTAGTTTAAAAAAAAATATAGAAACAGTGTGGACATAACACAAAGTGACTGCTAGTGGAATGGGATAAGTTATAAAACATTGGAAGTATCTCCTATTCACTTCTGGGTTTTATTTTAAGCAAACAGAGCCAGGGTTGAGAAGTGGAAAAGAGAGAGAGGAAGAAAGGAAATTTAGTATTTTTCTGTATTTTTCTCCCTTCAAACTAATATAGATATATATTTTCAAATGAATAGAAGAAAGTGTGTTCTTCGTGTGAATTTTGGGGTGGGAGATGTTCCTCCAAGAAATATTTGAAGAAGGAACAACTCACATACATTCCAGTTGTACAACAAAAGACATGTTACTTCAAAAAAAAAAACCCACTTGATATTTTAAGGCATGTTAAATATGTATTTATCTTACTCCCTCTGATGCCGCCAACTCCAAATACATTGGACATCTGACAACATATCAGGCAATACAGATAATCCTCAACTTACAATAGTTCATTTAGCAACAGTTCAAAATTACAACCTCGCTGAAAAAAGTGACTTATGAGCATTTTTCACACTTATGACCGCATCCCCATGGTTATGTGATTTACATTCAGTTGCTTGACAACCAACTCACATTTATGACGGTTGCAGGCATCTAGGAAGTTCTTTTATAGGTAAAAAGCTACAGATTTCCTAAAACAAATTCCTCCTTTCTCTTCTGCCTATCCTCCAAAAGGTTCCTCACCCACATAAACAAAACCCGACTGGAGGAGGTGGGAGGGAGACTGAATGGTAAGGTTGGAGAAATGTAAAATATTAGGGATGTTCAGCTAACATACATTAATAGCAACTGAAAGTATAATGATGTAATGGAAGGTTTAAGAAAATCTCACCACGATGAAATAAACAATATGGTCACCATCACTACCCACTATTTGAGCTCCCAGATGATTGGCCAAAAGATTGGTTAACGGGAACCCTTTTTTAATGAATAAGTACAGGCATAAATATGATTTGTGTGGTTTAACATTTAAACAAATGACAACATTAAAGGTAAATAGTGAATGTTTTCAACTCTATTTACTAAACAAATTATGTATGGAAATATCTTGGGTACTTTTTCCTTACAATTCTATCCTTGAACTATTTTGTAAATTGCTTTCACCATTTCTAAACTGTTTTTAAAAAAAAATACTCACCCAGCAAGTCTGCTCCTTCATCCACATCCCCAATCAGACCAGAGCCAGCAGAAGATAGTTCTTCAAAGAGTGATTCTGTGTTACGATCAAATGCTTTGTTCTCTATGCCTTTGGTAGGAGTGCTACACAATAAAATGCAAATGTAGGAAGGAGAAGAATTAAATCTTTTTTTAAAAAAAATACTTCTCCAGTCCACATCTCAGTGTACAAATGTGCACACTTTCTAAATCTTCAAGGATTAGACAATGTGAATTCTGCTCCATAAACAATTATGCCACAATTAATGGCTTATTATTTAAGAAAGCTAAAGCAAAAACAGCACATTCAGCAATCACTCTTCCCCTTTTCCTTTCTCTCTTTTTTCCTGGTAGGATGCAGAAATATCAGGCACATTAATCAGGCACTATTTTCTCCTCCACAACACTGATGTTTGCATAGTTACAAGCACCTCTGATTCACTTGTTTTTTTTCCTGAGAGTTTTGTATCTGCATTGCCTCCATAACAGGTTAGCCATTTTCATTTCTTCACACCCCACACAAACACCCTGCAATCTCTTTCTCTATGCTAAGCAGGTGGAAATGAGAAGCAGTGTAATAATCAGACATGTTACCCTTAGGAGGAGATATTGAGTGATGGCTACTGCGCATATACTGTTTTGCCCTTCATGGTAGATCAAAGGTTTTTGGGCCAGAGCGTCAATGGAAAATCCACAGAATGCCTGAACACTACTACTGACTGCAAAGTATTGATCAAGAGATTGGTCATATGCCATAACAACAGCAAAATAGCTACAACAACTGTCTTATAATATTTGTATTTTTCCTAAACTCTGATGACTGAAAATTGTTGGCAAAATACCTTGAACCTTTATATCCACTAAGATCTTTATCCATATCCAACTCTGGAGTGGATTCAATGATTGCCTGAACTTCAGATTTGTCATCATTTTCATTAGCTCCTTCAAAAGAAATAGGTAAATATTGTCAAAACCAGGGAATATGAAATAGAATTAAAGGCAGCATACATAGGATCTCCCCTAATTTTATTCTCAAAATATAATCCTGTGAATTAGGTAAGAGAGAGAGAGAATGACTGGTCCCCATTGACACAGTGAGCTTCATGATCAAGTAGGAACTAAAATTTAGCTTTGCCTGATCCGAGTCCAACATATAAAATCACTATACTACACCAGCCTCTGTATCAATGAACAAGATTATTCGTTTACAAAATTAATGGTCACTTCTCACAGAACATCTTTTCTAAATGTGAAAAACTTTAGTAACACATGCTGTCATATAGAAAACAATATTTTACCAGCATGAAGATTTTTTAATGTGACAATTTAGTCTTAGTTGATCATATACTAAATCTGAGAGCAGTGGTCATTTAATCTCATAGTCTGTAAATACACTGCATGCTTGTGATCAGTAAGGCCACCTTCACACAACTTTCCTGCTGCTTTCTATATGCGGATGTCTTCCTGTGAGGAATACAAGTAGCAGTCTAAATATTTATTAATTCTGGAACCTGTCTGCATACTGTGGATTTTAAATGACCCAAACCATTAAATTACTCAAAATGTGAATAATCTAGCAACTTACCGATGGATACATTTCTTGTTTCCTGGGCTACCTGCACTTCAATGTGCTTGCTTATGTCCAATTTCTGGTTCCATGAATCAGAATTCTTTGCAAGGCCTTCCTTATCTTCATGCAGGGGAGACTCCGCAGACGTAAGCACATCTGAAGCAGCAGTTAAGATTGGTGTAGTAGATTTGGACCCTGCTTGGCTAACATCAGAAATTTCATCCTAAAGCATAAAGAAGTTTGGAGTAATTACAGAATTTATATGGCATATCCCCTAACCCTGAATTAATACTTAACTACTTGAAGCCAGATAATTTGCTGTGTTTTCCAGCTAAAAGGTGCATATTTCTTTGTGCAAAAGCAATTTCACTTTAAAAATTTCTCTTAATGGAGATGACACCCAGTTATATTCAAGATACCAATCTCAGTGATACAAAATACACTTTTCTCATATTCAATAATACTTTAATACTAGCTAAGCATTTAAGTCTTTTTAAATTAACTGTTAGCCCTTCGAGGTCCAGACAAAAAGCACAACTATGAGTACCTACACTATCTTTACTATAAGCTTACATTAACAGAATCTTGCAAGGTTTATCTTCCTTTTTACTCTCTGGAAAACTAGGGAAAATCCTTTCTGAAATGCTTTCCAGCCCCACCCCTTCTGTGGACTGAGAATTTTTTTACATGAGATAAGTTGCCATGTCTGAAGCTCTTCTTCTTGTCTCTCAAGATCATTCCCACATACCATTCCATTAACCCATCTAAAGTCAACCTACAATATGTCATTTTCAAAGCTTCATCCTCTTCAACCATGTTTTCCTTCAGGAGGCCTCTATCTCAATGCCAAGAAGTTCCATTCCTCATTAGCTATACACCCCCTTGTTCCTAAAAATCATATTCAGCTGTTCGACTGGCATTGCTGAAACATTATACAAGCAAGAAGGGAGGTGGGATTTATAGGAATCAGGCTTTTTAAAAAATTTTGAAACAATATTTTGTTAGCAATAGTCCTTAAACTTATATACTGCTTCATAGCACTTTACAGCACTTTCTAAGAGGTTTAGAAATGTCGGCATATTGCCCCCAACAATCTGGGTCCTCATTTTATCAAGCTCGGAAGTATGGAAGGCTGAGTCAACCTTGAGCCAGTGAAGATCAAACATCTGGCAGTGGGCAGTTAGCCTGCAATACTGCATTTTAACTACTACACCATCACAGTTCATATTGTACCAGTTTGCTAAAGGAAAAGCACAAGACATATATGCCCATAAAATTTCACTTCTCTTTTACTTTCCATAGCAAAGTATATGTTATTAACATCATTAGACTACCGTGTTTCCCCGAAAATAAGACCCTGTCTTATATTTTTTTTAACCCTGAAATAAGTACTTGGCATGCACTCAAAAGCCCGATTGGGCTTATTATCAGGGAATGTCTTATTTGGGGGGATACAGGGTATTAAGTACTAGATTAATGTATACATAATTTTAAAATATGAAGACTTAATCAGTCCATATGTGTTTAAATAATTTAAACAATTTACATATTTTTATGTAATATGTAAATATTTTTATGCTACTTTAATACATCCTTTATTTTACAAGTCATACATTCAGAGTATATAAAAAAAGAAAGATGCAAATGGGTAGTCATATAAAATCAATGAATGAATAAATAAAACATGTTTTAATTAACAATGTATTCCAAGCCTCATTCTTCCTCTCAGTACAATGAATATAAACAATTTAAACTGTATATAAACTGTCTGAGAAAATTATAATTGTTTGTCCATTTTAACTGACCCTTGCAATTTGTATCAACAGCCAAGTAGTATTTATAATTTCCTTTTTTATTTCATTTTCATTTGTAACAACCTATATATAATGGTTGTATCACACCCTGTTTTGGGTTATTATTGTAAACTATCAAATTCAATTTATGCATCAACTGACATAGTTCTAGTCTCCATCATTACACAATCTCATAAAGGAGAACTCTCTCCTACATAGATGTTTGTCCATTATGCTCTGCTTTCTTGGACAAGATATTCTAAAATTATCTTCTGCTCCAGCAAAACACTTCTAGAAATAATTTTAACTTTGTTGCTAAGAGTAACATTCCTAAATCCACCAACCCCGCCCCCCAAAAATCCAGCAAAGATACTGACTTATTCATCCATCAATTTATCAAAAGAAAAAAAAATCTGTAGCTTTATTCCATAAATCCAGAGTGAAATAAAGTTTCACTTTGCCTAAACATTTCCCAGCTTCTGTATTCTAGCCACATCGTGAAAAGAATGCAGCACTCAGACTATTGACCTTAGCAGTCAAAAAGCTCCCAACAAAAAGCCTAGTTACCAACAGAAACAGAACTTGCAGGCAACCTTTTGTTTGAAAGGTTACGCTGAAATTTAGACTATTCTAATTGCGAAGTGACCATTCATTTTAAAAACTGCAGTTGTGATCTTCTGCTGCTACTCTTAAAGTATCAGGCTATCTGGACAAATTTAAATGAATGCTTCAGTCAAAGCTGATAAATTAAGAAAATTATGATTACATCGCTCTAAGACCTTAAGTGTTTAAGATCTTATATTGTCGTTTGTGCTTCTCCTTAATGCAATTTTCAGTCGAACAAGAAAGGAGGGATTGCTATTCAGTATGTGCAGGCAAAATTAAGTAATTATTACTTAATGTTAAACTAAAGGAGTGGAAAACAGAATTTAAATCTCATTCATCCATGAAGCTTCTAAGTGACCTGTGAGCAGTTACATTTTTTCAATCTAAACTATCTCATATGGTAGCTGTTCCAGAAGCTGCCCAGAGTCTTCTGGAGTTGGCAGCCATGTGTTGGGGATTTTCTCAGTTTACTTTGCAGTATTTAGAATATCAATGAATTTAAATATTTCAGATTCCAGAAAAAGTGGAAATGATTATCCTTCACCGGAATGTCCAGAAAAAGTGCAAAAGATTATCCTTCACCAGACAATCTAAAGCGCATGTAATCCACATAGCACTACATTTAGATATGTAAGAGTTAACACTACTTTTTCATTAGCTTCATTGACCCATAACCCAATGTGTACCAAACAATGTATCAAGTTCAAGTTGAAGCTTTAGGGCTATAATTCTGAAGTGAAGAATTATATGTAATAACCAATTCATGTGAATGAATTCATATTATAGCCTCATTCAGGGCTATATTATAATAAATGCTTGCTAGGTGGATACCATACAGTCTAGAAGAAAGGGTATCAGTTAAGTCCCACTAGAAAATATAATGAGTTATCATGCCATTACTGATTTAAGGAATAAAGTTCTTTAAGAAATTTCATTGATCGCAACAACATTTATATTTTTAGCCAGCATAGCATTATTTTCATACAATTATTGCTATAAATTAGTTATCCAAACATCAAGCTTTCTTTTAGATAAAAAAATATATACTTGGTTTTCTGCTTTGTCCTTATGCTTTTTTTTTCAACATACGTCTTCCCATAGGAAATCTTTAAAAACAAAACCACAACCATGCTAATTATCAAAATCTGAAAACAGTAAATATTAATATTAATAATTCCTATACGAGATTCTACCCAGCTGCAAGCTTAGAAAACAGTATGTCTAAAAAAACTAGAAAATTTTGTCTTCCCACATTCCCAAGTGCTATCAGCCTTTCAATAAACTATACATTAGAAGAAAAGGGAACTTACGTTTGACTCACCTGGAATGAGTTTCAAAAATTTGTGCACTAAAAGAAGTGCACTAAAAAGAAAAGACAATTGGAAGTTTAGCTTTTGCTCACACACATACATCCTAAGGAAAAGATTACTAATTTTTTTCCCTGTGAAAATTGAAATAGCTCCTTCACCTTGAGACTGGTGCGGGAACGAGGCTGACTTAGTTCACGGAACTTCCAACTATCTGATCCAGGAGTTTCCACTGATCCTCTCTGAGTATCAGGAGTAAGAAGCGCATCTCCTGGAGGGAGCGGAAATATGCCCAATGATATAGGAGGCTCCTTTCTGTAGATAAGGGGGACAATATCATATGTTATAATTTCTTATACATTCTCAATTTTTGAAACTTAAAATGTTAAAATCATGTTTATCATTTTAAAGGGATTCAAGATAAATACTCTATTACGCTGGTTTATATGTGGGCAGTAGACAATGTATATATTAATTCATTTAAGGTCATGTTGCTAACACATTTTCCTGAGACAAAGCTAATATCAACAACTATGGTTAGAAAATCTTGGCTTATATTAAAATTGTGATGACTATGAATACATTTGTGAGCAGGAAAGCAGCATAGCAACTACACACTACCAGTGTATAGAAACAAATGAAATAGTTAGGCGTCAAGTTTGGAAAAAGGCAACCAATGATAAAAAATTAGAATTTAAAACTAATTATCAAGTAAATGTGGTTCTAACAGCTTTTGCTAAAGAAACACAGACTAAAAACTCTCAGAGAAACCAAACTTTCCCCTAAATTGAATAAAAGGAATATATCATGGAAAAAACTGTATGCAGTTCATTTCACTTCTAAACCAACTTTCCCAAAATATTCAATCAAATGAGATTTTTTGCCTAAAAGAAAGATCAGTGTAACATTCTTTCAAAAATCAATGCTCATTTTTCATCTCTTAAATATGGAAACTTGATTTTCACCTGATGAAAATTAAAGTAGAATGCTTAATATGTATCATATCTATTATGCATGTGCATTTGTATTTTTTCTTGATGTTCTTTAATAAAGCTAGGCCAAAGCTAAATGAAATAGGAATTTCAACACTGAAATAAAGAGAAAAATAAATTAATATTATACAAAACTTTCTAAATTCCCACCCTTAACCTCATACTAAATGCTAGAGAGAAGAGATTATCCTGCAAAATTGTAAAGATACTTTCTGGGAAAGGAAGCCATAAAAATAGTTAGACCAAGAGATGCAAAAGCTAGTTACAACAACAAAACAAATAATATTGTAATTGTAAACTGGTTTACAAGATTTTCTCAGTTTGTAAAGTAATATCAATGAGGAACCTGATTTAAATCAAGGTATTCCTGCCTATTTAAATTGACATTCTGAATGGAAATTAAAGCTTATGGAAGATAATACAGGCTATCTTTCCTTTGGAGAAGCTGCCAACTTATTAAGTTCATTTGGGACTAGATAATAAAAGGATCCTCGTTTCCATATGGAATAATAATTAATTTGAAACCTTGGCTGCCACACAATTCATGATTTCAGAGAATGTTTAACAAATATTGACTACAGTCAAACCAGCACAATCATTTGACTATTCAATTGATTAGTATGCTGGTCCTACACATCTATTCACCACTCTTGCTCTGTACTCTATAAAAGCTTTCATTCACACTGTATCACCAGCCAAGTTTCCCACAGAAAGGATGGCTCCAAGTGGAACAAGATCAAGAAACACTGCTTCAACTACCTTAAGGTTTCTATAGCGTTTTAGACTAGCATTCCTGTGTAGGACATCTATAGCTGCAGGTAGCCAACTCCATTGCTATTACTGCAAGGTCTATGTCACATCTATCATACTACAGGGTTTTTTTCCCAAAGATAATGATTCCTCCCCTGCAGCATTTGGTTATTCTAAGGAAATACCATTTGCACATGCAAAACAACCAACGTGCTTATTAGCATATGGGTTAAAATGAGAAAGCAAGATGGGCTGACATGTGGCCAGGCATAGTGCTGGAGGAAAAGATTAGTTATATATTAGCAATGAATCGTTTGTGCCATGAACAATGGAAGATGACCAGAAAAAGTCTCTTTGGTTCAACAAATCAACACAAAGTAAAATACCAGGTCAGGCAGTTAAATAAAAGGAGTAACTGAGGAACTATAACTATAATCTGCCAACATCTGCACTACAGGTTATGTGCCAGTGTACATCAGATCATATGGCTGGCTTCCTCTTAGTGCCTTTAGCTTGACAGTGTCCACCAGAGGCTTGTTTATAATTATGTTCTGCCATTGATTTCTGCTTACCACCAAAGTGAAAAATAAGCTAAAAACAAGCCATGCTATTGTTTTTTCTGACTAGTCACCAGCACACTATACATCAATCTGAAAACAATAACTGACAAAGTTAGCAGCAGCTCTCAACATTAGTATACAAAATAGGTAATTTCAAACAGATCCAAAAGCTGTAGTAAGCATGTCTCTATCATGTACCTATGTTAAAATTCTCCTGAAACAAATTATGCTAAAGATGGTACTCATTCAGGACCAAAGGTGGCAATCATTATAGATCACATTAATTTATTAAATAACTCATAGCAACGACATAGCAGTATTCATATAACTTAAAGCTTCTACAAGTAAATAAAAGTAGGTCCTTTTTTAAAGCATGCCTCACCCAAGGGGTTTCACTGGAGTTCACTGAGCAAAGTCTGGGAAGTCATTCCCCTCATTGGTGGGTTGCTACTGCTCACTCTGATCTCATTTATTGCTCATGATTTATGCTACTTCACAGATAGTCCTCTACAAGGAATTGCCTTCGCTAATTTATGTGGTCATAAAGTGTAACATCAGGTGACCAAATTGCTTAGTAAAGGCAATCAGTCATAACCCCAAGATCTACAGGTCGTTAAATGGAAAGGGTCCCAGGCAAGGAGTGTAGGCATGCCGCAAGCTTGTGTGAGAGCATAGGGAGGCTGGGAAAGAGAGGGCTGATGAATGCAAGCAAGCAAGAGGGAAGGGGGGTGCAGTGCGTGCAAGCAAAGAAATGTTGGGGAGTGACTTGTGATCTTCCCTACTGACTTCTTCATTGATTTTGTTTGTGGGACACGCCAGCAGAGAAGGTTCACAACAGCAATCACCCAATTGTGGGATGCTGCAATGACTGGAACCTTGAGAATTGGTCATAAACCCCTTTGTTCAGAGCCATCATACTTTCAATCACTGGAAAAATGGTTGTAACTCAAGGAATACATGTATTGTCTTCATTTTTTTAAGATTTTGTTTTTAATATTAGCCATTTTTAAACATTATGAGCAATCATAAGAAGCTTTTGATGAGAAAAGTAAATGCTTCCACATGACCTCAAATTTTACTTACATGAAACTCAGAAATCAGGTAAAACTATGTTTTGGTTTAAGGTAAGAATGAATGTTTGTCATTTTAAAAGATCTTCAATTAGTAGCGAAGCATATAAAAATCTGAATGACCTAAAAGAATGTCCTACTTCTGCCCTGAACAGAATTCAAATTATTGCCTTTGCTATTTTCATTTTTGTATAATGTTATGAATCTACAAATAATGCAAAATCAAATAGATACACAAGCATCAGAACCAGATTAAATGTAATGCTAAGAAAATGTATGGAATCCAGACTTGTGCCATCTAGACCTGATTAAAACAAGATAATTCAATTTAATGTTGGCAATTCACATACATTCTATGGCTATATGGTAGCCAATTCAATTCTACAGTATCCAATTCAATTCTAAGAAGTATTTGAGAGCACTCGGGGGCACAAATGTTTCCCTTGCTTACAACTCTTTAACAGAACTGCATCTTCTCATGGTACCAGGTGACAGCTTCAGAAGGCAGGTGTGCAATCCCAGGAAAACACATAGTTGATTTAAAAAGTTGCAGGAGATGCTATTTCTATGCTGCTGCACATTCCAAAATACCTTTCTGAATGGAATCCAAAGTATGGCAGAGTCTTAACATATAGTATCTCGCCAATTCATCAAAATGCAATTTCACTGCATTTGATTGCACATAAAAAAAGTCCATGAAACAAAAATATTCATACATGTAGTCATCTATTTTCCATCTGATTTCTGTACAGTATTTTTAATAGTACCTATCTCTGAAACCACTCATTTCACAAGAAAAGCCAAGAAAATGCACTGATTTGAATAGTTTGTATATGTTTTGTTATTAAATATCCAATTATAATTGTTTATCAGGTATCATATATCTATTACTAAAATCTATTTAAATAGATATACACACATATAAAATCTATTTGAATAGATATAAACATAATTCACCATCAGCAACAACATACACGGTGTGGCTACTACATGAACTATCCATGTCTTCCACAGCTTTAATATAGGAAGATTCCCAGTCTGTAATTATGCTGCTATTATGTAAAGTGTGTGAAAAGATATTTCAGTTATCTATATACATTAAGCAAAACCATGGCATGTTTAAATCATCTTTATTTAGCACACATTGTGACAAGCCATAACATGGGGCATTTATATCTGTTAAGTCATTTTACAAGGTTTAATGCTAGAACAATGAAAAACACACTTCAGGTAGCATATTAGTGTGAACAAAACACTTCTCAAACCCCTGAGGCAGCTGCATCTTCTGAAGGCCAACCTAGCAATTTTGAGCGCTTTCCTGGGTTTTCCATGTACATTCTCCTCTAGTTTCAAAGTTTCCACTTGATCATGAAATATGTACTGTCAATGGAAAGGACACAGCCACTCTTTTTTAATGAGGAGACTGATCTTACAAGCTATCTGTTTTTAACAGGTTATATGAAGTTAATATATGAAGTTGCTCATATATTCTACTGTAATGGTACCCTATTTTCTCCAAAATAAGACATCCCCTCATAATAAGCCCAATTGGGCAATAAGGCCAAGCGCTTATTTCAAGGTTCAAAAAAATTTAAGACAGGGTCTTCTTTTCAGGGAAACACAGTACCAATTTTTTTTTTAAAAAAAATCATTTCAACTGGCCTAGTCTGAAATAATTTTTTTACATTCTGCTGAGAAACAAACACTAATGGAATCTGTTTAATTTCAATTTTTTAAATATTTTATTAAATTTATTTGAGACCCATCGAATCTTACAACAATAAAATGAGTGGGGGGAATGATTTTTTAAAAATCAAATGTTAAGTAGGAATGGTTGAGTAACTGCAAATGCAATATAACCCATGGAAAGTTGCTACCAGTTCTATACATGTTCTATACATGTGTCCATGTATATCCATGACAATCCACCATTGTCCTCCATTTATATTAGCTACACTGTAAAGGGGTATGGGAAGTTCTATCCCTCTACTTTCTATGATAGCTATAGTATGAATGAAAGAACGTTCAGGTCCTTTAGTCATTGTGTGAACAGCACATCTGAAAACTCACAATCAATTCTTCACAATTGGTCAGATTCCTTACTGGCTTGCAAAACTAGATAAAAAGTAACCCTTAGCTACTGAAAACATGAATACTAATATTTGCAGTCTTCTACAAAATATATGCCTACAATTTAAGACCCCAGTTAATGGATAAACTTTATTTTGAACTCAAATGTTTATATATCTGTATCTATATATTATAATTTAAATTATAATTTAAAATTTTTATATATATTTATTTATTTATTTATTTATTTAAATTTATTTGCCGCCCTTCTCCCGAAAGACTCGGGGCGGCTTACATAAG
>JANHFM010005282.1:102440-125923 GCA_032468115.1 Grayia smithii | reverse complement strand
AATAGTAGCAAAATTACAGTTATGAAGTAGCAACGAAAATAATTTTATGGTTGGGGGTCACCACAGCATGAGGAACTGTATTAAAGGGTCGCGGCATTAGGAAGGTTGAGAATCACTGCTGTATGAGGACATTTTTTTTATTATATAGTAGACTTTATTTAATATATTGGATGTCTGGTCTGTGATGGTAATAACATTTTGATTGGATTTATCCATGTGAGACAAGCTAGTTTCATTCCTAGACTAGAAAACTTTACACATAGTATCCTAAGTAGAGGAGTAGGGGATATGATAGTAGATACAGGATAATAGATCCAGAAGTAAATTAAACATCCTTATTCCATCATATTAAAATCTGTAAAATGGTGATAGATTTGGAATAAAAGGAAGCAGTTATAATGAGTAGAAATATGAAATTCATTCTGTAAAATAGCAAATTCAGTTGCAATTTAAAAGGGAAAACCAAGTCGCAATGAATGGGAATTTCAATTCCCAATTCAATTATTATCCATTGTTATTACTGGATAAAAGCTCCAGAATAGGGCTTGGTCTGCTTCAGAACATAAATATGAAGATACTGTTGCATCTTAATTCCTGTTTGCAGGATTCCTGCTGGCTAACATGGATATCAAATGCTATTCTTTGCTAAGCTTCTTAAATCTAGTAATTCCAGTTGTTGTCTATAAAGCTAAAACAAAAATGTATTAGTATGTGATTTTTAAATGTAAATGTAATACGATAAAATGTGATTTTATGTAATACGATAAAGCCCAAGGCTAAAAATTCTGACAATATCATATTTGAATTATTTTTTATAGGTTTGGGAAGGACTTAATGCTGTGAAGACAGGCAGAGTAATGCTGGGAGAAACCAATCCAGCAGATTCCAAGCCTGGCACCATTCGTGGAGATTTCTGCATTCAAGTGGGCAGGTTGGTGCTGCAACTTATTTCTTATAGATCATTATAGGAAGTCCTGCTAGAAATCAGATTGCTTCAAAAATAATGTCAGATACAATTAATTTGTATAAAATGTTGATCCTGTTATGCTAATGCTTAAATAGGACTTAATGGTGGCAATAAATTTATAAAATGCACTACTAATGTACGAATCAATATTTAGGTACAAATATTCAGTAATCTAAAAAATAGTTAGCAGGCCTCAAGTGCAAGCCCTTATGTTCTATATCTTATTCACTAAATGGGATCTCCCATCGTTTTAAAAACAAGATGTAGGGAAAGAAGGTATTTTATTCATTGCATGGTCCCCACACTACTTTCAAGATTTCTTATTTATTGATTTCTGATGGCTAAAGAAACACTGTCTATATTAAAAGAAAGTGCCTTCAGAGGAGATAGTTCTTAAGAATTTGACCTCAACCTTTAAATCAGACCTTGACTGACTTAAAAGTGATTGCCAACACTCTGAAATGTACCCCCAAACAACTAGGTAACTAAAAAGTTAATTGAGAATAAAGGAAAGCATGCTAGATATTAGCCTTTTGTCAAGCATGTTAATTTAATCTTTGTCTAGCATTGATGCACAAGGTAAATTTTGGCAAAATCATGCATGACTCTAAACTTAATTGCAGATAGAATACTGTGCTGTTAGTAGTAGAGCTAATATGATTTGAATTACTAGTTCAGAAATGGCCACCTTGTTCAAACTAGTTAGTGAAATCTACGTTATTGTTACTTATAGGAGTAACAATGTAAACAGCTTATACTACCATCAGACTTGAGTGGTCGGTAATAACTTGATTATGGATGGTACTTTCATCTTACAAATTTGTGATTAGAAATAAGCTCATAAATAGAAAAATCTTTAGCTACAAGCAGTCTGTTTTTTTAATTTACCTGCTCCACCAAATATCCTAACATCTTTGTCTTGTCTAAAGGAACATCATCCATGGCAGTGACTCTGTGGAGAGTGCGCAAAATGAAATCGGTCTGTGGTTCCAGCCTGAAGAACTTGTGGACTACAAATCTTGTGCTCATGAATGGATTTATGAGTAAAATAGTCCTTCAGAGGACTCGTGCCTTCTTTCAACAAGTCATTTCATTCCACCCTTGCATTACATGGGAGCAGTTAGCATAGTTACTTCCTTGATTGGCATTTTGAAATAAAGGCATCATGAACAAATAAGTGTTTTTGTCTTTAAAGAAATGAAAAGGTATTTGTCAATTGTTTGAAGTGTATTCATCGTACATGTGATTGTGATTTTAAAAAGATCTTCAATAAATACAGATAAGACATGCTAAAAATTTTGATTTGAATTCAAGACAAGCTATTTTGGCTACAGAAGCACACTTGAAACATCTGAAGTGCTTTCAACGAGATCAGAACACTTTGAATTCCAAATGTATTGCATTTTATAAGGAATGATCTTGCAATAGCACCTAATTAAATTGGCTAATTCCTGGTTAGAACGTGGATGGGAGACCACTAATGAATCCCAGGATGGCGTGTCAGATTGAGGAAACGAAATGCATCCTAGAAGGCAGTGCAAATCAATTCCATATTCCTGAGAAAAGCACACAAAGTCCAGCATCACTCAAGGGAGTATTACCTTTTGCAAAATCTCCAAATTTTATACTTCTGTAACATTATTTTATGACCTAATTCACACTGAACATCTTCACAAGAATATATTACATCACCTGCATACTCAAAATTCACTTCTTGAAGACTTCGCAGCCAGCAGTCGTGGAGATCATCCTAAAGCTGCTTTTCTCTTGCTTTTTGTAGAGTGAGTGAAAGTACATGGTAAGCAAATATCAGTTACCAATAAAATATCCTTTTAAATACAGGTAGTCCTCAACTTACGACCACAATTGAGCCCAAAATTTATGTTGCCGAGTGAGAAATTGGTTAAATGAGTTTAGCTCCATTTTACAACTTTTCTTGCCACATTTGTTAAGTGAACCACTGTAGTTAAATTAGTAACATGGTTGTGTTTGTCAATGGTTTTCCCATCATTGCAAAAGGGGGATCAAATGTCCCTGGGACATTGCAACTAGGTGAGTCAATTGTCAAGCAACTGACCATGGGGATGCTGCAACGTAAATATGAAGAATGGTCATAAGTCACTTTTTTCAGTGCCGTTTTAACTTCAAATAGTCACTACGTGAACTGTTGTAAATCAAGGACCTGCAGTACATATCCCCAATCTTAAAAAGCAGAATTCACTTACCACAGAATAGATTCTGGTGCCCAGTATTCTTCACCATGTCAGAATTTTGTCTCAGAAAACCTAAGATTAGCAAACAGCTTTGCCATAGGAGGGATTCCCCTTCTTCCCAGTAGGACTGCACAGCATGGCCCACAAAATGGACTTGTATAACATGGCAGCATATTTTAAAATAAACTGCCCCCAAAAGCATACTGCCAAGTCCACCCAAGCCTCACCACAACCTCCTTGGTTACTGCTGTTCCACTAGCCACCAAACAGCTGATCATCTCACCAGGTTTTAGTGGTTTGCAGTGATTTTTGTCAGTGTGGTTCCCTCCCATCACAAGTTGTGTGGACCTTGACTACAGGCTATCCAGGAAAGTGGAAACAATGGTTTCCTTTGTGTATTTCTGCTGTAATGCAATCACATCTTGGATCTTGGTTTTGTTCCTTTAAAGTTGATGTAGTTTTTAACAAGAAATGCTACTTGATGTGTGTGACCTTTTAAAGTATTAAATACTTCAACTGCATTGATATAGATGGAATAAAACAACAATAAGTCTGTTCTGAAAATCTTTTTTTAATTAACTAAGCATTTCTAATCATATCCAGGACTGGAGAATAAGGATTGTATAATCCCAGTAACTAAATGGCAAAAGACCTACTTAATTTGTGGTGGTTTTATGATGAAAAACTCAATTCCTAAATCACAGCCACAACATTTATGGCCCATAAAACTATTTTGCAGTTCTTAATTTGATGCACATTTTCAAACACTTTTATTTAAGGATTGTGTTTCTTCTAAGCAGGTTGTTTTACTTGCAATAAGTGATCTTTCTGCACCACTGCACCACTATTTGCTTTCCTAGCCTAGGAAAATCTCCATCAAAGGAGACCTATAGTGAAAAACATCACAGTGTCTTTCTATGAATCTTTAACTAGCAGCAAAATTGATTCAAAATGATGACCTGGCTACCTCTGCTAGAGAAAAGGTTCAAGTTATAAATTTGTGATTGAAACATTGGTTGGGCAGATTGGGGCTAAACTAAAGATACATGAGAGGAACAGTATTGGGCCTGTCACAAATAAAATTATATTTCACTCCATGAAGCAGAAATAGAATTCACGTTTCTTTCCAATGGTCAAAGAGTTAACATTAGAACCTATTTAATAAGCTTGAATTAATGCAGGATAATCTCTTATTAGTGATAATGGAGATACTTCATTATACCAATATTTTAAGATATTCTTGAACTGTTGAGACAAAATTCACAACCTGGTCTTTTAACATTTTTATTTTGTGTAAAAAAGGCAAATTTAGTGAATTATTTTCATCTTGTACACAAAGTTATATTCTTAATGCTTTTTCACATCCATGCTTGAAAATCTGCAGTCTGTTAAAAATGAAAGTAACATTAATTTTTTCAAAAGCAATTTTCACTGAGTTATGTACATTAGAGGTTTTTAAATGTTCCCATTTGACCACACAAATAACCAAGAAAATAAAAGATTAAATTTATACAGATAGTGATCTATATATCAAATACATACAGAAATGATGTAAAAACCATTTTTTAACTTCTGCCTCAATCATTTTCCCAGAGGCAGAAGCTCATGCTTTTTTTTCCTTTTTTTATATAAATGGCTGAGATTTCACTTAAATATGAAAATTAAAAAAAATCAATTTAATCACAGTTTTAATCCCTTTCCAATAAAGGATTGTTACCAATATATTAGCACCATAATACAAATATTGATGGGAGTAGGTGTTCACATCACATAAAAATGACAACAATAAAAACAAACACTGAAACCCGTGTTAGTATCAATAGAACAAGTCGATAACTGCTTTTGTTTTCCTCTGATTCAGCAAGGAAATTTAAAGCGTGAAAAAGATGTAAAATTCTGAGCTGTACAAAGGAGCCCTTGCAATGTAATTTACCTTGCCTGTGGTGCCTTCTTATTTAAAAAGATCCTGCCTTGTGCCAAATACTGTAATATTAGCTGACCCACAGAAGAAGTACAAGTCTCAAACCAATATCCACTCAGCCACTCCAACCTGATTCCATCCCAGTTTGTTGGTGGTAATTAGTTCACAGTAAACTGGAGTGTGTTCTTAGAACCAAATCACATTAAAAAAAAATGAATGCACCCAATGGTACTGAAAGCTTACAGTCATCTGGTTGCTATGTTTAAGAGGCCACACATAAGCATTACTCAGAATGAACACTGAAGAAAAACGACAAATGAAAACTTGTCTGGAAAAAGTTGTCATCCAAGAGTTTCATGGAAAAAGAATCAATTTCAAGATTTGAAAAAAGTTTTCATTTAATCAGGTACATGTATCAGGATGTAGAAATGGGAGCATGAAAATCCTGAAAGGATATCAGTACCTACATAAATATCTCCAAAAATCAGAGAACCTGCACTAGCAGTAATCAAGACCGTTCTCTCCCAAACATAATTATAGGTCATCTAACATCTTGCAGGATTGCTGGTTCAGCATCAGGTTCTTAGCTGATGTAGGGATTAAATGTGGTTGTGGGTTTTTCCAGGAGCTGCCATATTCAGAGGTAGAAGAGGGCATCTGTTCATCTGGACAAAGGCCATTCTGTCATTCAAAGTGACAGAAATTAGTGAAATTTTCCAATCATAACATGCATAGGAATGGGGAAACACTACTGCACTTCATGATTTTCTGCCAATCCTACAGATACAAAATACACACAATGTGTGTCCACTAGAAATTGGGAGTTAACTGTGTCTAAATGTATGTTATTTTGGTTCAAGCTTGTTTGGATTGTATAACTAAATCAATTTCTACATAAGTCCAAGTTTTTATGTTGACCTCAGGGCAAAAGCCATTAGTACAGACCTTATTCAGGATGCCTTTTTCACACTGAGTAATATCTTTCTGATAAAAATCAGAAGAACTTGGTATATAAATGTTATTCTGCAAGTCCTCAAGAATCTGACAATTTCAGATATTACACAGTAGCCTTTAAAAACCACAACATTTATCCTATCAGTTCTGCATTATTACAGCTGAGCATGGCTGACAGAATTATGATCCGAAATGGAAAAATTATTGATCATTCAGTTTTTGATGCAATTTGTTCTGTAACCTCATTTTGCTTTTGAAGGATTCTATCCTACAGGTAAATGGCCTGATGACATGGATCATTTACATTTGGGAGGCACTGGCCTAAGAAATACTGTGCTAAGGGATTGATGCCTGAATTATGATTTCAGAATTACTGTGATCAGGGGAATCCTTATGTGTGCATGCATATGAGTGTATGTGTGTGCACACCTGGGTACACACAAACATGATACAGCTTTTTGCTCCCCTCCCCCAAGAGCAGCTCTTTTTTGTAGCATCATGAACTGCTTTGTAAACCAGGGAAGTTTCAAAAACAGCTGTAATGGAGCACTTGTGAACGAGGGAGGGCAATATATTCCTAGAGGGAAAAAAGAAAGAAGGCAGATCAGCTAAGCCCAGATCGCCCCTTGTACTTCCAAGGATTATGAACATAATCTTTTTAGAGACATAACAATACAGTAAGTATGCAGTTTTCACTTATATTCACAATATTTGACACCCGATACTCAATTTTTTAAATGTATACACGAAGCAGTTTTCAACAATGGCCCAGCTATGTAAAAGGAAAAAAAGAAAAAGAAAAAAAAAGAGTAGGAATTGTTTCATACAGTCCTATATTATACAGGAAAAAATGTACTTCCAGAAGTTACTACAAAATTTTACACCATTATCCCCTCTTGCATAGAATGTGGTAAACCTTTGCATATCACAAATGGTATGTACCCAATAACAAAGATAAGAAAATAATCAAAATTGCTGGTTTTCAACTTTCTATGCGTTTAAAAATTTAAAACATTTATACGCCAAAAATTGTCTCTGGGGCTTGGAGAGTTGCTAGTCATAAAGCATTAGATTTAAAGGATGTAGAGGTTAATCTATAGAATTATTTTTTTTCTAAACCCTACCCTTGAAACAAGAATCAGACAGACTGCTCTAAAGTCGACTTGCTATGACCCAGAAGCAATTACAGAATATAAGCAGTTAATTCCTGAGAGTTTAGTAAATGAACCTTACTGGTAAAAGCAAAACTCTGTGACATATATCATCCCGTCATGACACCAGAATAGAAATGTCAATATTTTAAGTTCTGTGAATGATGCCATCTGATAACTTCCATACAGATTTAACTATTCAGGAACAGTTTCCAAAAAATTCAGCATTCATGCCACACTAGTTATAACAAATTCAGCAGCCAAGAAAATACTGTGTTCAACGCAGGCTCCAAAGGATCTTCAGGCAAACCAGCTTTGTTTGCAACAATCAAGAAGTTCTTCCAAATGTGTAAGGAAGAATAATGTTGTCTTCGGGAGCACACTGCTGCATCTTTTCAGGGTGTGTCTTCCATCAGGATGGAAATCAAATGTGTTGCTGTTTCACTAGAAAAGGACCTTTCAGTTCCTTGCACAAGAAAAAACAAAATATCCCATAAACCAGTTGACATATGGAAGCTTTGCTGATCATTTTTGTGAATATCTCAGTACTTCAAAACATGAACAAGTAACAGCCCCAGTAACTTTAATGAAGACAGGACTGAAGCTTAATTCTCCAAAATCTTAAGCAGATTTGTCAGTATGTCACTGTGCCAGGAGAAAACATTTTAATACTCCATCCTTTCAATTTCTTATGTTTCATCACCGTGTCTCATGATGTCACAGAGGAAAAGACAGGGCATGACTAGTGTAGCTTTTCAGTTCAGAAGCTCCCAGCTTGTACCAGAAGGTTCACAAACAGTTCATTTGTGTTTTCAACTATTCTACCATCTCATCTTCCTCAAAGGGTTTCCTGCAATCCTGCTATAATTAAGCTTTTTAATTCTTACCAAAAAATTAGAGTATCTTTTTTTTAACAATCTGAACTTGAAAATATTACAAAAATTCTTTCAAAAGCTTCAAATACAACACAAACATGTCAATTTTTAATAAATTGAAAATTCTTTTTTTCCCCACTAAAATAGTTTTCTTGTCCTCCAAAAATTCTGAATTGAAATCTTAACCGCAGTTAGCAAAGTGCCCTTAGTAGAAGTCATCGGTAACATCTGAATGGGAACATCAGTCTTAAGGAAGTCTTGTTTTGTACCATCCTGTTCAGATTTGCCTTTAGGGTTCTTGCTTGATGTACTGGTTGGCTGATCCATTGCTTTCCTGATCAGAAGCTCCTTGAAGAAAGCTGTATTCCTCTCCATCTATCAATTCCTCTTTCAGCTGCAGTGAAGATACTAAATATGAAAGAGGATGTTAAAAATGAAAATTGGCAGTGATATCGTTCTTTTCATTTCAGAAATGAAAATTTGGCAACATCCCAACTTTTGTTACTCCTGCACAGGAAAATACAGTGCTGCAAAGCAAAACTTTAGAATAAGAATATAGCAAAGAAAATTAATGGGCTGAAACTGGAAATATGTGAATTAAAAGAAGGAAATGAAAGGTTAAATATAAATGCGTATGTTGTGCTTGTCCTAATTAAAAAGTATCTTGGTTGACTATGTCTTTTTCACTACAATCATAATATCTGTTAAAAAGTCAGTCCATAGATTGAAATGAAACCTGGTATTGTTCACAAAGCATCTTTATGAAACAACATGAAACCATAATACTTGTAACTTCACAAGGAAAACCATTTTCTTCAGTGATCAAGATTTTAAAGAAATCCTGGAAGGTTAAAATTGGTTGATGAAGGTTATGCCTGAATGGAGTAAAATATACAACACCAACACACACACACACACAAAGACACACACACACTCCTAAATATGATAAATCAATTCATCATAGCTATCTGCATCTCCAAAATAAAATTTGCATCTTTTTAAATTATTGACAGAAGCCTCCCTAGTTTTAAGAAACAAAGTCCTGCATACCCTGTTTCCCCCAAAATAAGACATCCCATGAATAAGCCCAATCAGGCTTTTGAGCACATGGCAATAAGGCCAAGCACTTATTTCAGGGTTCAAAAAAAATAAGACAGGGTCTTATTTTTGGGGAAACACAGTATATATTAGAACAATATGGAAAAGCTAGGATATGACATTTTTCTCAAAGCTTTTGTTTTTTTATCTAAAATTTTGGGTATGACATAGATTTCGACAATTGGGAAACAAGTTGGATAAGAAATTGCAAAATTACCAAATCCGTCTCATTCAAAGAGAATCAGTACAAAATGCTCTATCGATCGCATTTAGCACAGCGAGATTGGCCAAAATGTATCCTAATGCAAACCCCAAGTGTTGGAAATGTTTACAAGGTGAAGGAACATTATCATGCCTGGTGGCCATGCCCTGAAATTCAAAAATTTTGGACCAAGATCCATAGATGGATGGAAGAAATTCTACATGCCAAAATACAAAAGAAACCAGAACTATTCCTACTGGGATTGACATCAGATAAAATTAAGAAGGATGACCAATACTTGATAATACACATTACAACCGCAGCGAGAATAGTATTGGCCCAGTCTTGGAAAACATCCACTGTCCCAATGAATGAAACTATAATTCGGAAAATTTATGAATGTGCAGAGATGGACTCTCTCACCAGAAAAATGAAGGCAACAGAAGATCTGGGAAACGATAAAATCTGGGAAAAATGGTACCAATGGGTAGAAAACAAATAAAGGTAAACTAAGACTTAACCCAAACTGAAGGAAATTTTATTTGATTAAGGAAATTAGAACAAGTGATGGTGACTTAGTAGATTTGATTAGCAAATAAGTGGACTATAAGGAATTTGTATTCGACCTAAACATCAGCTATAAATTGAGATGCTGTAATGTTCAAAGATAAAAATGCTAAACTTACATTTTAATACTTATTTAGGAGATTTAAATTTTTAGAATTTAGACTTTGTATATGTTGTGTATATGTATATTATATATGTTAATGTTATTGTTAATGTTATATATATTCTAATAAAGGTTATTTTTAATAAAAAAAAGAATAAACCCAATCAGGCTTTTGAGCACATGGCAATAAGGCCAAGCACTTATTTCAGAGTTTAAAGAAATATAAGACAGGGTCTTATTTTCGGGGAAACACAGTATATATTAGAACAATATGGAAAAGCTAGGATATGACATTTTTCTCAAAGCTTTTGTTTTTTTATCTAAAATTTATAAAAATCGATATAGATAAAAACTTTGTCTGTAATCTGAAATGTACCAGTCCAGGTAAAGTTTTATTGACATAGAACTAAAGCAAAATACTTGGGCCAAAATGCTTATTCTCGTAGACTACTTCCATGAGTTTAACTGAGTAAGTAGAATGTTTTGATGGGAACCAACTACTTGAGTTTCCTTATCATTTTATCATATTTTTATAGATTTGAAAATTACCATTCTATTTCTCACACATTATTCATTTTTTGGCAAAACAATCCCATCTTCTTTAATTTTCCTCTTATTTTGCTTCCCATACCTTTTAAATGTGATTTTCTGCCTTACAGTGGAATGACAGATACTGAATTATAATGTTCAAGTTACTGTTGCCATTCATGCAAAGTAAAATGTCTTCTTTCTTACATACAAAAACTTACGCTGCAAAATTGGATATAGAATTCTTGTTTCTCACCAAACACAGGGGTCTTGACTAACTTGAATAGTTGCCATCCCGGGTCTGGCAGAGAGAGATTGATTAAGCAAAACCACCATAGGAATAACCACAGCCGAGGTGATTCAAGAGAATTTTTTATTTTTATTTGAATGTCTTTCTTATGAAAAGGTGGCTAACGCACTTCAATATCAAGTGTTCAGCCTTTCTAAATTAAAATATGTTAATCATTTTTAAAAACTCTCCTTTTCTCCCATTTACTTCCAGTTTCCAAAAACATACTTCATTCTGATTCTGGAGGAGCAACTCCAGAGCCACAAAGAGTGGCTTGTGGGTTTGCCAAAGACTGGAGGAATTGGAGGACATTAGGATTTCATCCTCTTCCTTCACAGCCAGATTTGCTAAACCCAAATCTGGATCAACAGACTGGCTACCTCTTCATAATGTGATCTGAGTGCAGGATTTAAAAGAAGCACATAAAAATATTTAAAGAACTCTTCAATATTATCTATATGCGTGACATATTTCAAGAAAGCTTTATCACATTTGTTTGAATTATAGACAAAATTAAGTCAGCAATGTTTCAGCAGCACTACAGCCAAGTTGTGAACATTCAGGAAACAAACACCAAAAGTATTCAATGACAACTCTACCTCAATGAAATAATTTACTTTAAATATGTACTGCTATTTTTTTAATCATTTGTGTTCAGTTTCTCATAACATATTAATACATGCATAGATACTCACCACACAACTGCTTTTTGAGGTAAGCAATATTATGCAGTAAAGAAGTAAACATGAAAAAAGCTTTGCCAGATTCTCATAATTCTTAAAGGCCTACTGAAGAGCAAAAATCCCATCTTCAAACCCTCTGCCTAGCACAGTGTTTCTCAACCTTGGCCACTGGAAGATGTGTGAACTTCAATTCCTAGAATTCCCCAGCCACCTCTGCCTAGCATAAAGCCCCACTGCACTTTCTAAATTGTGTGCATTTAATTTACTGGAGTAACCTTATTTTTCCCCTTTCTGACTACTTCCCTAACAATGTTATCTCTTCACTCTATATACTTTCACTCTAATTTGTTCCAATTGTACCACAATGGCATCTTTATTGGCATTTCTTTCACAAAGCCTGTATCAAATATTTTCTCTGTTCCAAGAACTAAGTTATCCCAAAGGTTGTAAGAAATACCTTTGCAGATAGGTGATATAAGTTTGGCCCCAATCATAAGTTTGGCAAGGAGGGACTCTTGAAGGCTTTCTGGTTTCTTACAGAGGTAGTCCTCAACTTACAGCCATTCCTTCAACAATGGTTCAAAGTTACAATGGCCTGGGAAAAAGATTTATGGCCTAGGAAAATGATTTATGACCTGATTTATGACTTTCACACCTGATTTATGACTTTCACACTTATGACCATTGCGCCATCCCCCAGTGTTTGCAATGCGGGCACCTGGTAACTAGCTTGTCTTTACGACCAGCTGCAGTATATTCCAGTCACATGATTTGATTTCCAATCTTTCCATCCTGTTTTCTACAAGCAATGTAAATTGGGAAGGCTGGATTTGCTTAATGACCATGTGATTTGCTTAATAACTGTGGAATTAATGGTTGCAACACATAATGATTTGCTTTACAACACCAACTTGTGGACACTGTCGCAATTGTGATCGTAAGTCGAGGACTATCTTTAGTGACCCAACAATGCAAGATGTATTCTAATGGCAATGAGAGGTGGCCCTATCTTTCTTAAATAAGCAATTAGGTACCCTGGGGAGATTTACGGTCTTTATGAGGTTATCTTGGACTGTTCCCCAAATGGCCAATAATTTTCTCCCTTGTGTCCGTATGAACAGTTATGCTTAAACCAACTATTTTAATTTTTTTTTCTAAGTAGATACCAGTTATCATTCTTATTCTTTCTTAAACCTCCAAATGGCCAAATCATTTTCTTCTCTGCAAATGTATTTATTTATTCAATTAGTCTGCAGAGATTCTCAGTCATCCAGGTCATAGTTGTTCCAAAGGTGCTTTTTCAAGAGGCAACTGGACTTTGTTTTTTCTTTTGATGACGTTGCGCTGAAGAAGTCCAGTTGCCTCCTAAAAAAGCACCTTAGGAACATTTATTCAATTAGTATAGCCGCCTATCTCAACCAGGTGGATCTGGATGACTTACATTTTCACCCATCAATTTATATTACCTAACACAGCAGTCCCCAATCTTTTGGGCACCAGGGACCAGTTCAGTGAAGAGGCCTTTCCACGGACCAGAGAGGCATGGTTTCGTGTGCTGCCTGCACCCCGTGGATGGGGCTTTGCTTGTTTGCGTGGCCCAGTTTCTGGCATGCTGTGGCCCACTGTCACTCTGGGAGTTGGGGACCCCTGACCTAACAGAATTTTTTTTTCTCCTAGTACAAACTAATCCATCTTTGAGGGAGATGGGCAGTTCATAAAATGTGAAAAATAAATAAACTAACACATGATTCTTCCACGGCCATCTTTCATTGGGACGTAACATTTAACTCCTACCAGCCTAGAAAATCCTACTTTTGTTTACCTTCAAACAAACTAGATCACACCACATCGCCCTGCCTGACATATGTTTTAGATTAGTGGTTCTCAAATTTTTCTTCACTAGAGACCCCTTTTAGATACCTTTTATGGCCACAGACCATCAAGACTTAACTCAAGATTTAAATCATAACATTTCTTCGAGCCTTCATGGATCCCCTATGATGATATCATGTCCACCCCAGGGGTCCATGACCACAGGCTGAGAAATACTGTTATAGAACTTTTATTCAGAATTAAACAAAGATTTCAGTTCTCAGTCCTTACTATTCAATTCTGCCCAAGATTAGACCATACTAATCTACTATATCCTTCCCTTCCTTTCATAGAAAGATAACATAACCATTTTTCTTTCATTTTGTTCATCAACCATGTCTATTGCCATTTGCTATTCTTGCATTTCAAGTTGCAAATTTCCACATGTTCCAAATGTCCACACAATTCTATTGCAGGCAAGCTGAAATACTACTATGAAATTAAGAACATGCAATAATAAGCGATTTTCTCAAGAAGATAAAAATAGTTTACAGACTTTTACAGAAATTAATTATAATATTATTCACAATATGAAACCTGTGGCTCATGATAATGTTATTCCTATTTCAATCCTAATCAGATTATTTAATTCATTTCATTTATGCTTATTCTTATTCTAGAGTAACTTTACTCAAGTTTATTAGATTCACTGTGGAAAATTGTTTCAGAACTAAAGACTGGCAAGGGAAGTTCTGGTTTTTCTTTTTAATTAGGATTGCATACTTAAAATCTATTATCATGCACTTTTAGGGCATTATCTGAAGATGTATAATAAACGGTTTGTTTTTGTTTCAACAATCTGAGTTGGAAAACTACTTGGATGGGAGACCAGCTGGGAGGCCTATAAATGCCACCTTAGGTTTCCTGAAATATATAGAAAATAATTAAATTAATTGATCAATCTGGCAGGCAGAGATGAAAGGAACAAGCCCACCTGATAGATATCAAGGGTTTCCCCTCTTTGGAAGGACAACCACTAACAGTAGTATGTTTTTTTGGAAAAACTAGCGTTGTCCATATTCCGGGAATTTCTTGAGATTTTTAACAAATTCAACATTTTACCATTAAAGCCTGAAGTCCTCAGAATTTCATATACAAGCACTTTTAAGGATTCAATTGGTCTCATGTTTTTTATTTCTAAAATAAAGGCAAATATTAATTTTAAAATGAAATAGTCAAAATAAAAAGACATATGTTATTTTAATTCTTTCAAAATAATCTGCTAGAAATTTTTAAAAAGTACCTATTGATACTATCCCTCAGATAAAGATCCAGAAAAGTAACATTTTTAGAAACTCATAGTTCAAATAATTTCCTTAAGGTGAGCATGGCTAGTGTACAGCTCTTCAGGTGAGATTGATTAACAAAGTTAGGCTTAGTCAATATGATGATTGATAAGGGATGAGCACTGCAATTTGTAAGACCATAAATTGTGACAATCCTACACTAAATAATTATTGTCAAGGACTATAGATTTCATCCTACCAAATAGCTGCTTCTGGTTTATCAGCATGGTTAATTCATAGGATTAAGACTCTTTAGATGATTAATAAAGGGTTTACTCCAAAATGGATAAACGTGCATTGAAAAATCAAAACCAAGGCAGGATTTTTATATATATGCATGAGGAACTCTGTATGTAACCCTGATTGAAAATATTATATTTTTATTTTATTTCATTTATTTATTTTTATCTCACCTTCCTTATTTTAAAAAAATAGCTCAAGGTGGCAAGCATACCCAATATTCTATCCTCCTCCTATTTTCCTTACAATAACAACCCTGTGAGGTAAGTTGGGCTGACTGACCCAGTCACCCAGCTGGCTTTCATGCCTAAGGTGAGCCTATGGTACTTTCCTCCTTTTACAAAGCAATATATTTCTTTCTGGTGTTTATAAATTCAGTGAGCTCCTGTAGCAATCTCTAATCTCTAACTTTTATATTAAGACAATAATGTATTAAAAGATTAGCTTGATGACATCTCATGCTCCAAGACACCTGTCCCCATGAAAAAATTGTCTGAAGACTATATTGTGCTGAAATACAACAAATTTAACATTAACATTTCAAACATAATCAAAATTAGAAACATACTTATTCCAGATAATAAGATTAGCGTTTGAAGTAGCAAAGTGTAGTGTTTGGTTCAATGCACTACAGAAATGTAATGGGAGATGGGGATGTATAATGTACAGGACTTAGTTTCTTGATTGTTTTGAAGAAAACATGAAGTGTAGCATTCATGAAAATAAAGCTTTCAGCCAGATGTTGAACATTTCATTTCATTAGTAATTATAAAATGCTTTAATAGTTAGCATTAGCCAAGTAAGCAAAAATAATTAGATAGGGATGTAATGAGAAATCATATGGATAAATTATATACATCCCAAAGAAAACACACCTGAGTTCTTCTGTTTCACCCCCGCAGAAACTAGTAGAACCGAGTACCTTATAGAATCTATAGTTCTTCATTGACTAGAGACTATTAGGCACATGCATCTTGTTGCATGGTATCAAAGAGGCTTTTCCTACTGTGTATCAGGGTGGCTATTTGCAGACAGCAGACAAAACTTGATTCATGTCATGCAAATAATAGGCTATGCAGAGGTCTTTATACTTGGGACATGCACCTATCTATTCACTGGAACATGTTACATAGCAGTGTGTAGGTCCCGCCAAGGGAGAAGAAGATAGAAGGATTTCTTACAGTGGAACAGAACATACCATCGAATTTGGTACGTTTCACTTCAGATATGAATCAGATTATATGTAGAATGAAATCTATGATCTAGCCAAGACTGCATTTTGTGGAATACTCAGAAAAAGGAGATTTTTCAACTACACATCTTTATTACAGTAAAATAGAAATTGGTTTAAAAATTCAAGCATAACCTTTCCTCATATAGTGCTACCTACGAGAGTGGGGGGGAAATTAATAGTGATATTCTCCACTGACAAAAACAAACAACATAGCCTCCCAAATTTATTTTTATTAGCTAACCACTTTCAGCACAGACTGACATTTGGGTCAGCCCTAATGCACCTTATCTGAACCTTAAATGAGCCTCAGGACATTCTAATACACTATTTTTCTCTTGTTTGCCTAAATGGTCAAATATAATAGAGAAAAGTGTTTCTCATCTTCCAGTAAATTTTGGGACCTAAAAATACGATTGCAGCTTTTAAAAAAAGTGAATCACATTAAACTTTTCAAAATACCCTCCAACAATAAAAACAGCTTAACTCACAGAAGTTCACTGTGTTCTTCAGATATCATGCCCTGCCTATAAAAGGTCAATACTAACAGCCTCTTAGCACTTAACCCTCTTGCCTCGATACATTCACTCTATTTCTACTTTCTCTTTGTTTTGGGAAGGAATTTAGTGAATTCTTTGGCTATATAGAAATCAGGGACTTAACACTTATGATTAATTCAATGAGATGGGCTCATGGGCTGATATGAATGTTCTTGCCATTTTTAAATGAAAAGTGAGGGTGGCAATGAGCCAGCATGTTACATGCCTGACCATGCTTGGTCCTCAGTCAACCTTCTTCTCATATCATGAGGTTTTGTTTTTTTTTACATGACCAATTACCTGTTTTGAGGCAGGGATTGAACTCTCTGCTAGTCCGGGGAGGCTGGCAGGCCTCCGGGGATGTCTGTGCTGGAAGGGTTCGATACTGAGGAGTCAACTCTTCATCACCAGAGAAGCTCCTCCATACCCCACCTGTCATGAGGCCGCTCGACAAACTGACAGGCTTCTTTCCAACTGGTATCTTCCTCTCTAAACATCAAGTCAAACTAAAGTAAAACACTTATATCAGTGCATTAAGATAATGCAAGACTAAGCACTCACTGAGAATGGCCTCCACTTGGTGCTTCTCTGTGTAGGTCTAATCTCCATCAATGAAAGCCAAGGGGATTCACTTAGAAGTTAACTCTGGTGATTTGTGGCAAAATCAAAAGATTCTATGAGGCACCCTTCTATTTCCCCTTAACTTACATCTCTAACAAAAAACTATTTAATTCTCTTAATCACCCATACCAATATTTCTCAACCTTGGCAACTTTAAGATGGGTGAACTTTAACTCCCAGTATTCTCCATCCAGGATGAGTTGAAGTCCACTCATATTAAAGTTGTCAAGGTTGAGAAACTGACCTATACCTCTGATTTAACAGTGATGTTAAAAATGACAAACCAAGTATAACTCCAGATATAAAGACTTCATATTCTTGTGCCTTTTAAATGCTTTCAGAATGGTATAAACAAGGAACTAGTGTCATAACAAAGATTGCTGTCAATATTAAGTGATGTGCAATATGAGCAATAATTATAGTCTTAATCAAGACAATCACATACATCTATATGATTGTATTTGTTCATAGTCTGTTTTGAGGCAAACTAAACAAATTCATTACTATAGAGAATAACTGTCTAAGTAACTGAGATGATAGAAGGGTAAGAAAAGTATTAAGATATGTATTTGGTAGCAAAATTAAAATTGAGAATATCACTCTTACTCTTTTTTAAAAAATTTCAACTTATATCCCGCCCTTCTCCAGAGACTCAAGGTGGCTTACAATTTATTAAGCACAAATCAATGTGCTTAGCAATACCTTCATTCCTTGTATATGCCTGCTTATTAGGGCTTTTGCCCCCCCCCCAGAGCGGCATTTTTACAAAGTCAGCTTATTGCCCCCAACAATCTGGGTCCTCAGTTTACCTATCTCGAAAGGATTGAAGGCTGAGTCAACCTTGAATTTGCCCTTTAATTCAAACTGGCTTCATGCCATGAAGAGCTAAAACATACAGATCCCAAATAGACATCTTAAATTTTAGTTTTTAGATTCCAAAGTCCAGATTTACAAGATTTCAACAAAAGTGATAAACATTTTTTTCTCTTGAGGGAAAAAGCATTCTCTATTGAACTGGGACTGTCAGCACTTCTCAGACTATTAGAAGTGCTGTAGTGCTAAATGACAATAGACAGGTACCAATTTTTTCCCCAGTATTTTTGCAAAAGTCGTCTTTACAGAAATTACTTGTTCACTTATCCTCTCGATTAAATTGGCTTTTAATTTCTAATCTCAAAGGTGTTTAGGTTGTCTGGGAACAATATTCTGATTGCAGAGCTTATAACCTTTGATTATAAGGGGGGGTTCATTAACACCCCCCCCCCCAATTATCCTTAGTACAAAGAAAAAGGCATGGTTTGCAAGGCTGAGGGATATCATTCCTTCTTGCACTGCTTGGTATAAAAGAATCAGTTATGAATTCCATTTTAAAACCGTTTGATGCCAAACCTTTAATGTAATGTAATTATTACAACATTTGAATAAGTTTTTAAGATTTATTCTTCGTGCACTTGATCCATCCATCATTATCCATCAGTAATATCTCCAAAATAAAAGTGGTTTGGTTGCTTTGGTGATGAACGCATTCTAGTAACAAACTTAAAAGTTTCAGAAGATATTTTAATAGCCAGCTTATCATTCAAAATTTCACTTATTACTTATTGTATGCTTTTTAGTGGCTCTACCAGTGACAAGGGATCTATTTTTTAAACCAACTCCTACCATAGCATAACTGCAATTTCTAAAATTTTGCTACCCTAAAATCAATTGTTGCCCGATATGGATCAACATTCATGCCAATATGAGAATTATCCATAGCACTGCTTTACATGACAGTAAAATTTTGAAGGCCTACCGGCCTGCCTGCGAAAATTACATGTCACACCGCTGGCATCCCAGTTAAACAGTATCTCACTGAGAGAGTATGCATTTGTATCTCAGCTTTAGCCATTAAAAAAGTACTGGAAGGTGTCCTCATGCTTACAAATCTGAGTCACAATATAGTTTTATTGTTTTGGCTCTTTGATATGATTACTTTGAAATAAAGTTCATACTCTGCAAACATTTACTAACAACTGTGGTGAACAAATGGTATTTAACCTACAGTATATGTCAGACTTAAATATTGTGAGGATCACTATTAGAAAATAATAATGAAGGAGCTAGGGTTATTATCTTCCATCTTCAATGACAGAAAATATATCTGCCAGTTAGTAGCAAGACATAATTTCTTCGGTTTTAATTAATTTTACTTACTTCCCCCTATCTTGTGCCTTCCAAATGTGATGGTACTGCAATTCTCAAAATTCCAATACTGGGCAGAAATTTTGAAAACTGTACTCCTCGCACAACTGGTTGACATCAGATTGGGAACATATGATCCAGGCAGTTTTCAACATGCTCTTGAAATCTCATATATTTTTATAATTATTATTGGTACAAATGTTTATAAATGTTTCAGTTTGAGTTATAGCATATTTAATGCTTACATGTACAGAAAATTAAATTTATTATAAAATCATTCAAATGGCTTTCTCAAAAATGTGAATTTAAATGCGGCTTCTTAATAAATGCTAATAAATGAATAAAGATCATTCTGCTTTGTACTGAAATTTTTGTGCAATGCAATCTCATGCACATTTATTCCAAAATTAAGTCCCCCTGGCCTAGTTTGCACAGTTAACACTCAGTTTGGAATATAGCAGTTGTAGAACTTAGAAATGATACCATTCACTTCTTCCCTCTCTCCTCTTGGCTTACTGAAAAGATACTCATGATGTCCAAAATAGAATAAGTAGTTTCACATTATCTATGAATTAGGAAATAAGAACTTATTCTATGTTGAAGTCAGTGAAGTATCACAAACATGATCAATAAATTTTCTTATTCCTGGATACCATCTAAAATGAAGGTGGATTTATTTTCAAAGGTGAACATGCACGAGGCTGCCACCACAAGAATTTACTTATTTATTTGTAATCCAGCCTTATTATTTTTACAAGTAAATCAAGGCAATGAACATTCAACATATCATCTTCCTATTTTCCTCACAATAACAATGTGAGATGAGTTGGAGTGACCGGCCCAAGGTCATATAGCTGGCTTTCATGACTAATGCCAGACTAGAATTCACAGTTCTGTTTTCTAGCCTGATGCCTTAACCACTAGACCAAAGTAGCTCTAGAATACTAGTTCAATTCAGTGAAGGCTACTCAGGTTGAAATTAAAGTATAAAATATCATGAGGTTCAAGCCATTAAAAAAATAAACTTTATATATGCATTCCTATTCAAAATGTAGTTTTAAATTAAAAGTTAACCCAACTCATATAACTTCATAGCAGTTACCTACGAGAGAAGACTTTTCAATACTTGTCAGAGTCCCTGATTTAATTTCATACATTAAACTTGCTGGATTTTTAAAATGCCACCAAAAATGCTCATCTTTTAAGATGAGATACCAGTATGAAGACCAAATGAAACAATACAGAAAGAATATCAACGTTAATGTCAATTCAGGAAAGGAAATATTGACATAAATCTCTTTAATAGAATTTTTTCTTCAACAAAATATATACGCTCAACTGTCACTCCACACAACTTGCCCATTTTTTTATTTAAAAATGTTATTTGACCTTAAGCAGGCTTTATGTGAAGTTGAAGAGACTACAATAATTTTGTACTTTTATGAAAAAGCTTGCTCAAGGACATATTTAATCCATCTTACTTTTATTTCAAATCTGATCAGAAGAAAAGAAACTGTCACAGCATAAAAATAATGTATCTTATTGCAGTTTCCTTTATGTCATAGTGGGTATCTTCATTTGAAAGCTATTTCCCGCAAACAGCATTTACACACAAAAATGACCTGAGAGAAAGTGACAGATTTTTAATGTAGAGTAAAAAAAAAAAATAGTTCTGTTACCCACTTTTCTTGTGTCCTTTGTACTGCTGTGATTTAGACTTTTTCTTCTGTTTTGATGAACTTGATTGGCTATCTCTTAAAGCTGAAATTTAAAAGAAGATACTGCTTTAACACAATTTTACAGCATATTTCAAAATAGTTAGAAAACAGATTTCCATACAAATAAAATGCTCTGGCCAATAAAGATACTATAGGAAGCATTTACATGCAATGTAATTTAATGCCTACTCAAAGTATGAACAATTTCTTTTAATGCTTTTAATGATGCACATTAATATTCTGACTATTTAACAAAAATGTTTCAGGTGAAAATTAAAAACTGGTTCGGGCAGAAGAAAAAAACTATTATTACTTTTCTAATCAGGCAAAATTAAAGCCTATCAGGAAAATTTTATTTTATCATAATTATGTTAATTTACAAATCTTTTAAATTGTGTATATTTATGTGACCAGTACATTGTACATCTACATTGTATCTATTGTACATCCTTTCTACGGTACTTAGATTATACAGGTAGTCCTTGACTTACAACTAGTCACAGTAAAACTTTCAGCCCTTCATGGTCACATGATTATGATCTGGATGCTCAGCAACCTTTTCTCAGTTAACAATGGTTGCCAAGCACCCTACAATCATGTGATCATCATTTTCAATCTTCTCTGTTGGCTTTCTCAGAAAGCCAATGGGGAAGCTGGAGGAGAAAGTTGCTGCTGCCACCTGCCAAAGGACTTCCCCTCTCCCCTCCATGCATGATAGTGGTGGGGCAATCCTTGATAGGCTGTAGAAACTGGTTTCTTCAGTCCAGCATACAAATTCCCTTCCACACACAGTGGGGAGGGGAACACTTGTGCTGGCCTGGAGACGCGAAGCAGGGATCTTCACAATCCAAGGCTTGTTTTTCCAATTTAGCACACTAGTGCCCTTCCGTGCACAGAGGGAAGCTACCTGCCCTCCTTTGACAGGCAGCTCTTTCATTCTGTCTGCTTAACAAACCATAACTGAAAGAGCCGGGATTGCAGTTGTTGAGTGAAGCAGTCAGTTGGATATCTCACTGAAACAACTGTTTCCTTCAGCAAACAAGATTCCAAATCCAATTACAGTTATAAGTCGAGGACTACCTGTGATAGAGAGCAATTATTATTGGATCACACTGGTACTATGACACACAATTGCAGTGCAAGAGGAAAGAGCAAAAAATCAATCAGAAGTCAGAATGCTGGAATAGATGGTAAAAATGCATGCACTACAATTCAATCGGAAGATAATAAACTGTGAAGGAAAAGCATTCAAGCAGAAATACTACACCACAGGGAAGTACAAAATTCTGTATTCTGATCACAGATTACATTCCATGTTCACTAGAACATTCTTCCAGATCTGGCCAGTCTGGACACAGTTTATTGTTTCCTGAAAATGTTTTTTTTTTCTCAGAACAGAGCATGGTTTACTGTGTTCCAGATACAGACATAAATCACAGCCTGTTCCAAAAGAATCCTTTGCCAGAATGAGGAATCCATTCCTTGAATGACTGTATCAATGTATTTTGTAGAACACCAGAATATTCATAATCAAACACTGGAGCTTTGTTACACACAACTAGTACATAACAAAGCTGTAAGCAGAAAGTATAGTAGTAAATACAACGATAGTTTGGGAATGCAAACTCATTTTGGAAACAGCAAAAGCAACAGCATTCCATTCTTCATCATGGTCTCTTTGCAACAGCCATATGGATGGTACATCTCCATAGTAGGTGAAGAACCTTCTATAGCTATGGAGAATTTTTGTCGGAAGCTATGCCCTGTACTATACATATCCCTGGGCATAGTTCTCCCTTCCAGTTAATTTTCAATTGTCACAACAGTAATTACCTTTTTAAACACTGCTGGAAAAAAAAGACACAATTTCTCTTTTAATTATTTGCCAACATTTTCTATCCATCTTTTAGGTTTATCATTAACAACATTTTATTCCATCTTCATTTCGTTACCGATTTAAGAGAATCCAAATTACCATAACCCAGAAAATGAGTATTTATGGGATGAGGAGTGCCTATCCTACTACATAATAAATTAAAAGAGCCTCAGTGGCACACTTAATTAGTGCTCTGGCTAAGTGATTTCACTTTGTTCCAGCTGCTTGCAATTAGTGTTGGTTCGAATCTCACCAGGCTCAAGGCTGACTCAGCCTTCCATCCTTTCGGGATAGGTAAACTGAGGACCCAGATTGCTGGGGGCAATAAGCTGACTTTGTAAAAATGCCGCTTGGAAGCAGGCATA
>JANHFM010005282.1:79110-94204 GCA_032468115.1 Grayia smithii | reverse complement strand
AGGAAATGGGGATTTTGCAGTAACCTTCCCCTGGAGTGGGGAGGGAATGGAGATTTTATAGTATCCTTCCCCTGCCATGCCCACCAAGCCATGCCACGCCCACCAAGCCACACCCACAGAACCCACCACTGCTTTAAGACATGAGAATTTCAACTTCCAAAATTCTCCAACCAGCATGACTGGCTGGGGAATTCTAGGAATTGAAGTTCACATGTCTTAAAGTTGCCAACATTGGGAAACCCTACCTTAGTGGCTTCTCTGTTCACATGCCTTTCGTGATACCTGCTTCCCGCTAATAAACCCTCCACAGTTGTTATCCTTCTGAGACACAGAAGAAGAGTGGCTCTAAATAAAGACATATTGCCAAATATTCATCATTTACAACTTGATAAGTTGCAGGTTGTCCTAATCAGGTTTCATACTTCTCTCTTTGGTCTCATAAGCAACTTCACTTCCTAAACTAGCAGCTTATAATATCCAATAATCTAGCTTTCAGACAATAGAAGATTGACTATTCATGCCTATATTTATCAGAGGCAGAATCTATACATACTTTGTATTTGTTTCTGGATTTCCAGTAATATAATTCATGAACAGGAATTACAGAAATCTAAGTAGCTACTTTAGGGATGATAATTAATTGAAGGGTCAATGTTAGTAGATGCTCCTACAAAAAATAGTAGGCTATTAAATGTAAATCAAAGAGATAATTAAACAGTACAGTATGCACATCAAGATATTTAGTTATTGTTCAGAAAGAAAGCAGTTGACTTAAAAGGTTTAGAAACTACATTCTAAACTAAAAATCTAAATCTAAGTTAGCCAAGAAACAGCTGATGACATTTAAGTCTATGTCCACTGGATGGAGCACTAATACTTCTAATAGCAAATTCTATACTCCTTAACTCCAAGGCTGTTAATATTGTGATAATTTCTTGGGATAGATTGATAAATATTAATCAATGTAGCTCTTAATAGGAAGTAATATATAAAAAAAGAAGGATAACTGAGATAAAAGAGCTGGAACTAATTTTTTAAAAAAATTGTCCCTTTTTTTAATTCAAATCTTGGTTTTTTGACATAGATTGTTTATAAACCTCTCTCTCTCTCTCTCTCTCTGTCTCTGTCTCTGTCTCTGTCTCTCTCTCACACACACACTTACATACATGCTTACACACACACAGTCAGATACATGAAATCAAGTGGACATTAAGATTGAATTTGAATTTAGATATGTAATATAGCTTATACTTTCTATCTTTTTAAAAGCTTACTGAAGTATCGATATTGTTTTGGAATTACTTGCAATATAGTACCAGTGACATGAACAGTTCAAATTTACCAAACACACTATCCCAAAGCAGATCTGGCCATTAACTTGCTATTAGGAATGTACAAACCCTAATCTTCTGTTTTCATCTTTTGATTGTATAGTTAGTAGGACATGAATACATGATTCATGTGCTTTAATATTCAACAGACAACTAAGTCTTTTTAAAGTATTTCGAAAATTAGTGGGCATCCAGAAGAAATTATGGTCACAAAAAGTAGGGCCCTTGGAATTGCTGCGGCCTCCTCTTTTTCTGCTAAATAGCTAATTGTCTCACCCTTAAAAATATGGTTTTCTGCTGTTAGGAAGAGTTGGGAATCAGTACTCTTTTCCACTGGCTACTTAGTCACTTGAATTAACTGGATTGTGACTGACAATGAAGCTGACAAGGCTCCTTTGAAAACCAGTGGGAAATGACTCGCTGGCTTGAGCTGTGAAGCAATGATCTGCAATCACTAGGGAGGCAGGCACATCAACTGCTTCACTTTCCTCTTAGCATCCTTGCTCAGGATTTTGTGGGAGAGAAATGTTTTCAGTTGCAGGCAAGAGATCCTATACGTAAGTGTTCGTCTCACAGAAGTATTTGGAGATCAGGGAAATGCCAGGCTAGCATAATAGTAGTATAGCTTAGCATCCAGACAAACTGGCTTGCATGTTATACAATATACCCATTCTATCAAGAAAGTGAGGAATGAAGTTTATAAGTCCCTTGGTAGTTGATGCTGCACAAAATAGTTGGTTTGAAAGGAAGGAGCATAAATATTTTTAAAAAGGCTTTTCCACAGAATGTCTATTATTACAATTTTTTTAAAAAAACAGGCTCCCTTTATTCCTCCATAGAAGCTGTCTGTTAGTAGTAGCAGCTAATCCGATCTATTTACAAGGAAATGATAAATGCTGTAATCAAGTCAGAGATAACAAACAGGCAACCACCCAACTGTGAAATCATCTGGCATTCATCGTGCCATAAAACAAACTGAATTCCATACTGCCAATACAGATATTTTTGTGTTTGCATGAAAATGATAAGGCAATTAAAAAATATAAAAAAGAATTTTAATTTCTGTGCTATGGTCCTCCTGTGACTAACATTCCTGCTTTTCAGCCTGTAGGTCAGCAGGAACAGGAATGATGCTGAGCTCCTGGTCTACAACATCCATAGAAGAAGTTGCTCAGGCAGCTCCAAAGACAATCCTATGGCTGCAGCTCTATATTTATAAGGACCGTGAGGTCACCAGGTCTTTAGTGCATCGGGCCGAAAAAGCTGGCTACAAAGGCATTTTTGTGACTGTGGACACCCCGTATCTTGGAAAGCGCTTAGATGATGTACGCAACAAATTTCGTCTGTCTCCACATCTCAGGTACTTAGGGACAAAAGTATCAACTTTCCATCTTTTTCTCTAGGTTCAAATCCTACATCTACAGTAAATACCATGCTATTATTGTAACAATAAGCTACTAAACATGGCTTCAATATCTAGTATGGAAGGCAAATATGGAGGCAAATATGGAGGCAAATATGGAAAAGAAAAATATTTCATGCAGGCTGATAATTTTACATCAAACCATGTCCATAAATTTATAAAAACAGTTTTACTGGTGTTTTACTGAAACCCTAAAAGCCATCCTTAATTAACAAAAAAAATGTGCTGAAAAACAAATGTTGGTGTTGCAGTTGAAATGGAAAATGTCTTGTTCTTCCAGATATATGCATTTTAGTAATGGCACTTTAAAGGATTATTTTCCCCTGGACTAACAGAATGAAATTAATCATTGAGTTTATCCCTCTCCATATAATTTTATATCACTCAGTTTGCTGCCAGTTTTGGAAAAGTTGAATATTGATTTGATATGTTGTTTTATATTCACTGTTTCTAGCCTGTTAATGGGGGAAACAGGAAATGGTGTCCTTTCAGATACTGCTGAATTGCAGCTTCAAGTTTCCTCAACATTGTCCATCTTGGTTGGGAATGCTGGGCACAATTGTTCCATATTGTCTAAAAGATCACTGTTCCCATCCTGCCATCAAGACTAGATTAGAGATTTATGGACCATTGGGAGGCAGCTGTGTTTTGAAGGGTCTAGCAAAGCTGCTTGGAGTGCTTGTTCTAATATTCTGAACACACATGTACAAAATAGGATGCTAAGATCGCCAGCAGCTGCTTTGAAGCTCCAAGCAAGATGTTAGCTGTAATTCATTCTTCTCCTTCTCCCTTCCCCTTCCTGTTGGATTTTGGGGCACTGTGGGAAGATGGGAAGCGGATTGTTTCCTCTTTTTCTTTCTTTCTTGCAGATGCTGTACATTAAAACAATACAATGGTCATTCTTCTCAACATTTGTTGGTGATATTTTTGCGTAACACAAGCTGAATGGATGTGTCATACACAACACAATTCAAAGGATACACTCAGCGATAGACTTCACCTGAGCCACAATATAATACAAGCTGTGATGAATCAGACATACTAAGAGTTTATTTTGTCCAGCATCTTGTAGTCAAGAGTAGTTAACCAAACAGTTTCAGGAAGCCACTGGGAGGGTCTGAGTCATAAGTCCTTCTAGTGTGAATCAGTTTTCCATTCCAAATATCTGGTATGTAGCTATATAGTACCCTTCACTACAGAAGCTTCTCTATTTTGTTTCTATGTATGGTTAATTGTTATTAACAGTTCTATTGGCTTCCATGGGGTTTTCAAATTATCTTTAAAGCTATTTAAGTTGTCACAGTTAAGACATCTTGAGTAACTCATTCTATATGTGAACCAGGGGTGAGTTCTACTTACCTTTACTACTAGTTCTCTTCCTGTACACGCTTTGCGCATGATGGGGGCATGCATGCATGCCGAACGCGCATTCCGTGCATGCGCATTACCTTTTTTCCGGAAAAAACCTCGAAACAAGCGCTCTGCGCATGCGCAGAGTACTTGTTTCGAGTTTTTTTCTGGAAAACCGTAAGTACGGGCACGCAGGTGGGCACAGCTCCCAGCCGCGGAGAACCGGTTCGGTGACATCACAACGTCACCGCTACCAGATTGTGCAAACCGGGCCAAATCGGGGGCTGTGAACAGAATATACTATATGTATATTGTATCAAGAAAACAAAAAAAATGTATATTGTTGCACACGATGACATTCAGTAAATGTTAACCCAAACAGGTTCCCTAGCCATTATTTATACACACACATACACACATGCAAGCTTTTAAGGCAATGGCGAGTGTTGATATTTTCCAGTTAACTTTTCTTAGTTTCCCCCCACTTTCTTTTTCCAATTTCAGAATGAAAAATTTTGAAACCAATGAACTGGCATTTTCATCTGAGAAGGGTTATGGTGAAAACAGTGGCCTGTCTGTTTATGTCGCAGAGGCAATAGATCCATCAATCAACTGGGATGATTTGAAATGGCTCAGAGGACTGACTTCATTGCCGATTGTTGCTAAAGGAATCCTCAGAGGTTGGTTGGCTTGTGTAAAATTCTATATTTGAGGGGCTGTAGAACTTCCTTCCCCAATCGGCTGCCTTCTAGTGGAAAGCAATTATAAAGTTTAGTTTTCCAACTTCATTTTCTGTGCCTTTATCCTGCTAGCGATTGGTCCAGTGGTATCTTACATGTTCAATGACTTATTTATTTATTTATTTATTTATTTATTTATTTATTTATTTATTTATAATTTAATTTAATTTATATGCCGCCCTTCTCCTGAAGGACTCGGGGCGGCTCACAAAAGTTAAAAAAGCAATATACATAAAAAAATGATTTAAAAGCATATTAAAACAATTTAAAAGTAGCTAAAAATTACATTAAAAACCCGATCACATCAGCCGATCTGGTGGAACAGCCACGTCTTCAGGTCCCAGCAGAAGAAGCGAAGGTCAGGAGCGGTCTGGAGGTTGGCAGGTAACCCATTCCAGAGGGTCGGTGCGCCCACAGAGAACGCCCTCACCCTGGGCATCACCAACTGACATTGTCTGGCTGATGGCACCCTGAGGAGGGCAGCCTTGTGTGAGCACATGGGGCGGTGGGATGAAGGCAGAAGGTGGTCCTGCAAGTACCCTAGGCTGATGCCATGTAGCACTTTATAGGTGAGTACCAACACCTTGAAGCGGATCCGGAGGACCACTGGCAACCAGTGCAGCTCGCGCAGGAGAGGTGTTACACAGGAGTAATGGGAAGCTCCCGTAACCACCTGCACGGCCGCATTCTGTACCAGCTGGAGCTTCCGGGTGCACCTCAAGGGCAGTCCCATGTAGAGGGCATTGCAGTAGTCTAACCGAGAAGTAACTAGGGCCTGAGTGACTGTGCTATATGTTTCCTTGAAAATAAACCTTAGTTTATTTGGTGAAAAATATTCCAATAAAGGATTACAACCATAGTTGATGCATTGGATAACAGTACTTAAAAAGAGCCTGTTATCCAATGCATCTGTTGAACAGCACAAGAATGATACAGAATAGAATACAGAATACCTGAGTTGGAAGGGATCTTGGAGGTCTTCTAGTCCAACCTCCTGCTCAGACAAGAAACCCTATACTATTTCAGACAAATAGTTGCTCAATTTCTCCTTAAAAATGTCCAATGTTGGAGCATTCACAAGTTCTGGGGACAAGCCAATCCACTGATCAATTGTTCTAACTGACAGAAAATTTCTCCTTAACTCTGTGTTGCTTTTCCCTTGATCATTTTCCATCCATTGCTGCTTCTCCTGCCTTCAGGTGCTTTGGAGAATAGGTTGACTCTCCTTTGTGGCAACCCGTTAGTTCTTAAAAGTTTTGGGTCCAGTGCCTTGGATCCCTAACTAACTTTGTATCTCCATTATCAAGACTATGAATGTTTAGTCTTAAGATATTTGAGAACCATATCAGTCATAATGGGTAATACTAAGCAAAAATTGACAAATAGCTTGAGTCAAAAAATGAGTGTCTCATATGCTGAGAAGATTAACAGTGCTCTTGGGCATAAATGCCAACTACTATTTTGATTTCTGTTATAAATTGCCCAGATTTTGGATCTACCCTTTTTGAGAGAAGGTGATTCATTCATTGTTCAAATGATTATTTGTCACTGGATCACACAAAGTATGATTACTGTTTAGTCCTAAAGTTCCCTAGATAGCTTCGAGAAATCATCTCTCTATCTAACCTAGCTCAAGAATTTTCTGAGGATAAATAGATAGAAGATGAACGATAATACTTGGGCATATTGAAAGGAATACAAGAAGAAAGTCATATTATCACTCCATATATTTGTCTCTTTCTTATTGAATTTTTCTTTTGTACTACATCCATCTTTTCCCCATGTATTTGTCTTTATTGAATTTTCCTTTGACTCTGCATCCATATTCCATTGACAAATTTAGTATGTGAGTCAGTACAGATTCAGTCAGAGGGGAACTAAATACTTGTTTATTTGTCAGTAAGCACTGTGGCATTAATTTTTTTTTCTCATGCTCAAGTATTGGATTCCTAGTGTAGGAGCTATACTTAAAGCAAGGCAAATGTATATCTCTGAATTAAATTTGCTTTCTAATAATGGCATCTGCTTCAAAACTCCTTTCCCTGCTTTCTCAGCTAGGTGCATTTATCTAACAAGACTGGAGGCTGCAGACCTGCTGACATAATTAGTTTGCTTATTATAAATGGATTTATAGCATAAATACTTTTCTTGTATACAAAGAGGAAATAGTACCGTAAATTCCGGCATATAAGACGACTTTTTAACCCATTAAAATCTTTAGATAAGTGGGGGGTCGTCTTATACGCTGGGTACTGACCTTGCAATATGCATGGCTGGCAAACTCTTTATTTTAACTGGAAAAGTTGGGGGTCGTCTTATACACCCAGTGGTCTTATATGCCGGAATATACGGTACATGAAAATATTATTATTGGTCAAGCTATAGAAGCTTTGAGCTTTGATTTGCATGCTATGACTTTTTTTAATAGGTTAGTCTTTAGTTTAAAACACTGGATTCAGATTTACGTGCACGCGATGAGAAAGATAAACACATACTTCCTTGGCTTTAGTCTCAGGGCTGTTTTCAGGCTTGCAAAAATCCCTCATGTGGGATCAAGGAAGACTCCCCAAACTGATTTAATTATTAATATCAATACTAGTGGAAATATTAGCAAAATTCCCTCACAGTTTTAGTCATTCTCACCTTCTGAGAGAAGTCAGGAGGAAGAGTTTTGGCACCGGTGAGTCTTTTTACCAGAAAAGCTTTCCAATTTGTATATTTGTGTTGAATGGCTGTCAAGAAAAAAACATCCATTAGTTATTTAAACTTTGAATTAGAGTCTCTGAATGAGAATCAACAAGTTTAATGGTAATCCAAATATATTATTTATTGGGCAAATGCACAAAAGGTTTTGACAATCAAAAGTAACTCAAACATCTTAATACATAATATATAGTGCTCACAATTTTAACACAGGATAGGCATTCCTCAATACAAATTTAAAATATTGTCTTAACACAATCACAATCAGCACAGACAGAATGAGATGAAAAGTTCAAAGTATTAGTGCTATATTTACATACATCGTGGTGGAACTAGAGGTTTCCCACTGGTTGCACACCAACCAACTGGATGGATATCAGATCCACAGATGTTACACCAGAAGTCAAGACTTGAATCACCTTCAAAGCCTTCATATCTTAATAAAGCATTGTAACCTGAAACAAAGGTTGTGTTTAAGGGCTCATTTTGGAGGAATACATCTGCAATATTAATCAAGGCTATCAGGAGGTGGAGGTTCCAATTCTGAAACTGCATTAGGCCCCCAATTCCTTAAACCAATCTTGAGTATCAGTATTAAAACGTGACTATAAATGGTGTGCACACATACTCCAATAACAATTTTAAGCTAATCATGCACTATTCTGATAGGTTCAACAGTTGCAATTATTGTCCATCAGTCTCTGAAGAATACTAAAGATTATAATTAATGTTCTACGTACCATTCAATATACCACAACCTATTCTTTACAGTTTCTATGATCAAAACTGACTGGCTATTCCTAAGGGATATGCCTCACTAAACAATCTAACAATTAAGCTATTTAACACTGAGGATTTTTATTTCTGAGAAACCTTTCAAAGAAATAATTCTTCAATCATGTCTAAGCAATTATAGTTTAAAATACATGATTATAAAAATTAATAACCTGCTAATTTCAAAATCCCAGCAATCCAGAAGACTTTGGCAGGTAAGCTGCAATCTGTGTTAGGGACTTCCACACGCACACCTTCTGAGATATCACCCCAGCATGTCCCCATAGGTGCCTGCAATGTAAATCAGAAAGATAAAAGTCACATCACAGATAAACATGTGACAACACACACAATTTCGAAAACATACTAGCAGCATCTTAAAGCTTACCTTTTTTAAAAGACAGTATAGAATCATTCCTCCCTTCCCCCATTCCTTCCATCAAAGAAAACTTATTTTTTAATATGCCCGATATTTATTTACTGTAAGCATGAAGGAAAATCATGATTATTACAAAAATTAAAAGAAATCCATTCAGAGTCAAATGCAGCAAAGAATATGGGACCAAATAGGAAATCAGCATTTTTCATAATAGATTTAAGCAATGAGGGACAGAAGAAATATGTAATTTTTATACGCAAATAATATTTTGGTTTTTCTAGCACTACCCCAATTACTTTAAAAAGTACATATTGGGGATATGTATGCATGTATGTATATTAGCCAAATTAAAATATTTTCTAATTGTTTTAATTAACACATTTGAAAAGTTACAAGAAATAAAATAGTTAATTGTTGTTGAGATACCCTATTGCAAATTATTGCTGAGTAACTTTGTTTACAGCAAGATAAGCACTTGACATGAGAGCAATTAAAATAGTACATCTAAATTTTGGAAATAAAAAAGTATGTTTGCTCACACACTTAGATTTTCAGTGAACAAGGTTCTTTTGTTTAGCCTATTTCTTTGCTGGTGTGGGATACTTCCTTAACTGGAAATATGGCCGTGACTCGAGAACCAAAACAATCTGAAACTACAGTGGTCATTGAACCCAGTTGGATTTACTTCTACATGAGAATTATACAGCTGTGCCAGAAGATACAGATCAAGTAAAATGTGGATAAAAATATGTTTACATAATGAATTACTGGTTTCAAAATTTTTCAGGACTTTGACAAAATCTAACAATGGAGAGTTGATCATGAATCCTCAAGGGGGAAATCAAATTCAGTGGATTCTTAATAGGAAAATATATGAGAGGTACTATATAAAGTTAGATATGAATATTATTTGATGGTTTCTGAAGTATCTATTCTCTGACTGCTTAAAAGTACATTCTATTTTAGATGATACAATTTTAGACAAGGTGACAAATAGAATAAAATACAGAAGCTGAAATAGGAACCATTTTATGAAATTTTATTAAATATGTAAAGTATTATTGAGGTTCCCGGACAGGATACTACTAATGTTCCTGACAGTGACAATAAAAGCAGCATTCAGGTAAGATTCAAGGTAACAGCTTCAGGCAGATTGAATACTGCAAAATAATTGCCTCATAATCATACATACAGTATTTCTTAAGAAATCCTATACTAAATCCCAGCTCCAAGAAGCGCATAGAAGCATCTGTTCTTTTACAAATAATGCTTCCATACTCCTGGTTTACTGCAGTGGTGTCAAACTGAGAGGGTAAACTGTTATGCAAATATCCATTCAACAGAGTTCCTGGCAGTTCAATCTTCTCATTTAGTAGTCTGTCTGCTTCAGGGAAAGCTCAGCAGAGACAGATTTAATATAGAAAAACAACTCAGAAGTCTTACTACAGTAACATAATCTTAAACAAGGAATATGTTACAAGAAACATACATAGTTAAAATTTCCAAAATTCCAACAATTTTAATTTCCAATCTTATTATTAATATTTTCACTAGGCCTATTTCAATCAAGAGATCCTAGACACTAAATTAATGCTGCTCTTTCTTAAGCATATGGACTAGAGCAGTCTCTCTATAGTTTATTTCTGTTCAAAAGTGATATAAAATCGAATTCATGCATATTTGTGTAGTAAAGCCAGTAGAAGTAGCTATCCAATTGGCTGAGGTTTCTCATCCAATTGGTTCAGAGTCCTATAGGCATAATAGTCATTTTTATACTCTGTTCAATTCATGACCAAAGTTTGAGGCACCAGATTTCAAAGATGTGGATTGGTATAGGGGTAACAGCAGAAAGTTAAACTTGTCCTTGTCTGTGTAAAAATAGTGGTTCAGCTAGTTCCTCCTACACCAATCCATATGGCTCTCAGTTCTGAAGAAGAAAGCCATAATGGGTATGGATCTCGTGGCCTTGAAATGATGGTATACAGTATATTTAGTATACTGTTTTCTCCTGAACACAATGTTTACTAGCAGAACCATAAGTGTACAGAGAAGAACAAGTTTACCTTCCAGACTCATGATGAAGACATCCACCTCGGGCTCCTTCCCACTAAAAGGAAGGTCTGCCTGGCCACCACTTTGATCCAGCGCACACTCTGGAGGAATTATCTGTGAGGGACAGCCGCCTTCCCTGCAAGGTAAGTTGCAATCAGGAAGGTCTTGATGGGTGAGGTCCAGATTCATGTAATGGGCTCCCCTATCCAAAAAAAGGCTGACCACATAGTATCGGAATAGGACAGCTAAGTTTTACTGTTAACTGCTCAGCTTAGTAAAAATACCTGGTGGGCTCTGGAATTTCAGGGACTAATACATCTTTGATATAAAATTTTGACTTAAAAAACCAAATGAGGTATAAGCGAAGTCATATTTTGCAAATACATTACCCACAACTATCACAAGGGTGGGTCAGACAGCAAGACATGGACAGGAAGATTTGAGACCAGTCATTACATCTCACAAGAGTGTTGCTATGAGTAACAACTGAAAAAGAATGCTATATGCTATCTTGAACTTTTGGAGGAAGGATAGAATTTAATAAATAAATAAAATTGGAGGCATGTGTACAACCTGGCTTTAAAAAAAAAAAGTCTCCCCTTCCTCCTCAATGTGAGCAACTGATAGTTGCTAATTGGATTTAAGTAGGGAAAAAGCTTACTTTTCTTGTACAAAAAAACCCTTTAATTTTAAAAGGGGAAAGGTGCCAGCAAACCAATGCCATCAATAGTTAGCTACTGAAAAGAGAAGCGTTTGTTTCATTTAACATTACAATTTTATTAATAACTTCAAAATGAAAGAAATTTATAATGTTTTCCAAGGCATATATATTCAGAAAAAACAAATTTTATGAGTAACTCCCTATTAAATACCAATTTAAAAAGTAGTTCAAATAATAAGAGCAACTCTCATTGTGTGCTTATTGTACCCTTATTGAGCATACTGTATATGTAACACATACAATAAGGCCAAAGTATTAAATAAAAGTTGGCAAAGTTTTTGCTAATGGTGTACTACAAAGAGACTAGACCATTTAGACCAGGGGTCAGCAAAGTGCGGCTCTAGAGCCGCATGCAGCTCTTTGGGCTCTCTCCTGCAGCTCCCTGTCGGATGATCCCACCACTGGGTGGCCCCTCCACTCCCCCTCACTCACGCACATGCGCGCGCGCGCACACACATACACGAGAGGTAGAGAGAGAGGGGTAAAGAGATGAGAGACAGAGATGAGAAAGAGAGGGGAAAAAAAAAAAGAGGTGAGAGGGATGGAGGGAGGGAGGGAGATGAGAAAGAAGGAGAGGGAGAAAAATGAGAGAAAGAGGGAAAGGGAGCAATGAGAGAGGGAGGGAGAAAGATGAGAGGGGAAAGATGAGAGAGGGAGAAAGATGGAGGGAGGAAGAGAGAGAAAGGGAGAAAGAGGGAGAAAGAGAGGAAAAAGATGAGAGGGAGGAAGAAAGAGAGAAAGGGAAGGGCAGAGAGAGGGAGAAAGAGACACCTGTTTAAAAGAAGATACCTGGAGCCACAAAACCTGGGTAGGTGTGGCTGGGGGTGTCATGTGACTGGGTGGGAGTGAGTGATGTCAAGTTGGTCACGCCCTCCCAGGCTTTGTGGCTCCCAGTGTTTTATTTTCTATGGGAAACAGGCACAAGTGGCTCTTTGAATATTTAAGATTGCAGACCCCTGGTCTAGACCATCTTCTAGAGTCCATTTAGAAACTAGATTAGACCATTTAGACTAGACCATAACTGGGCTGCAGAAACATGGACACTGCTGCCATCTAGTGATGGTATTTTGCAATCCAAATACATTAGTCCTAAAACAATTTGATGTCTAGGTTTTTTTCATTTGAAAATTTGAAAAAATCTTCTGCAAAAAGTTTTTGTTCAAAATCCAATAAACATTCCATTTAATGGAATTTTTGGAAGGAGAAATTAAATGTTAGCATTCATTAAAATCTGAACACACAAAATTTGCATCAAACTAACACATTTAAACAATTTAATAAATACCCCATAATTTAAAGCATAGAGTGAAGGCCAGACAAAAAAATTATCCATTATATCAGAAGTCCACTAAACCAAGTTCTGTTAAACTAAAGGTTTATTGCACTATTCTGCAAGAAGAGAATAAGAATCAGATATCTAAGATGGATGATTCTATTATGGTTAGTGATGAAATCTGTATTTAGTATTATGCAATAAAGTTAAGCCTGGTGAAAGCACCGGATATAAAAGAGTCTTGATATGTTTTTAAAACAACAGATCTATTTTCTTTCAAACTGCAGGGTTAAAGCAGCAATAAAAAGAAAAATCTGCCATCCTTTGAGGAACATATGAAGCAGCATATTATTACACATTATCCACATCACTGTTCAATAGCCAGAAATAAAATGATATGCTGGAAGTGGCTGCTTCAATCTGATTCATACACAAATGGTCCCACAAACAAGACTAAAATATACTAAAGGTTAATGGTAAATGTTAATGGTAAAAGTATTCAAATAATAAGCACACAGGAAATAAAATTGTCTCAAAATGGATTATGTTCCATCAAGTCGTCTTCAACTCTTAGAGAATGCAGTCTCAAAATACTCTTTTACAAATGCTCAATTCTGGGTACATAGTTATATTGTATCCAAGTCCATTTTAAATTAGTTACCAATAAAGCTTGTCTATATTACTTATACAAAAGTCATTCATTTACTAGTTAAATATTTATTCACACTGTGATGTTATTTATGTACCTTTCTTGTAGAAAACATTTTGAACTAAACTATTTTAAATTTAAAATATGCCATTTTTAGTACAAAATGCCATGTCTAAAATATGAAACAGCTAAATTAGGTGACTTGAAAATATTTTCAGTCAAAAATTGGAATGCAAAACAATACCATCTGTTTGGTAGTGATTAACATTAGAATAAACTGCAAAGTATCTAGTGAAGGGACATGCATAGTACACAAGTAGAAATAATGATATTCTCCAGATTTACACAGACTATTTTGAAGTTACTCTTGCTGTTAATTTTAACTGCCAACCGTTTACTGCTGCTTTGAAGTTTTTCTGCCCAGTTTAGTGTTATTTGCTTTGCCGGTTACTTTTTAACATCAACCAAAATGACTGAAAAGTGCATCCGTTAGCACTGGTTCCTGAAGTGATTTCTGAAGTGATATCCCTTCTCCAAACATGGGTGGCAGGAATAAATTTTAGCAAAGGAAAATTATGCCATGTAAAGGTCATTCGTTTATAGTGCATTAAAATCTGTGAGCTTTGCATCAATTTATGATGTTTTTATTCTAAAAACACAGGTAATTTATTTTGGACCCCTACTATCATCTCCACAGATTGATGTTATGTAGAAGCCATTTGGCCCAAACTGCAAACTAGCGAAACAAACACTACCAAACCTTACCAAAAAAATTTCAGAAGTAATATTTAAAATTATGGTAAGGATATTTTTAAAAGAAGCCCTTAATTGTTAACATAAAAATACAAATAAAGGAGAAATATAAATATCTGGTGCACCTACCCATGCCATCTGTTCTAATGGGGAAAGCACACTCCAGATTCCTTCATTGAAATGAAGTTATCTTCTGGGATCCTGGAGCTTGCCTTCTGTGGTGGCCCCTGCCCTTTGAAATGATTTTCCAAGGCTGCACTTTCCTAAAAGGTGCTAACTACAAGTCAACTCAGCTCTGCAACTCTGATTTCTTAACACTGGACAACAAAGATTTTGCTTCCTGAATGCTTTTGGATGTACGTTATAGATTGTTGGCTGCTAATAACTTGTAATTTACTCTGTCACATACCGTTTTATAGAAAGTTTGTTTTTACACAATGGCAATGTATAGTACCTGTTGGTTATGCTGCACATATGAATGAAACATACAAGAACATGGAACTATTGTTGAAACATATCCTGTACCCCAAGTACAACTGAAATATCTGTGGAGATCTAAAACTAGCCTGGACAACTATTTAACTGGGATGGTATAAAGTTCCTGCCTTGAAGAGGAGATTGGACTAGAACATGGATGTGAAACTCTATCGTTTCACATGTGACGTATCGTGACATTTTTTGTCTTTGCTGAGCCAGGGCAGCCATGGCCTGCACATGATGCAGGGCCACCAGTTTGACACTCCTGGAATGAAAGATCTCTGAGGTCCCTTTCAGCCCTATAATTCTATGTTCTAATGGCTCTGATCCTTGGAATGCAGCTTGGATATACTTTTCTTGTTTCTGAAAACTCATTTTCAAGATCCTTCTATATCAGTGGTTCTCAACCTTCCTAATGCCGCGACCCTTTAATACAGTTCCTCATGTTGTGGTGACCCCCAACCATAAA
>JANHFM010005282.1:28227-39291 GCA_032468115.1 Grayia smithii | reverse complement strand
GTGCACATAACCCACTGCTAGGACTCTCTCGCAGCACGTAGAGAACGAACGTTCAGGTAAGACCAACGTCTCTTCCACACTTGAACTATTCAGTTAAAGTAAGCAACCATGAGGCTGTATATTGCCTGCTACAAGTTTTTGCATATTCTGTATCCAGATGAATAACATCTGGAATAACACTATACAAAAAGATTAAATAAAATGCTGCCGTAAACATTCCTTTGAATACTCAAAAATTTTGGCATAAATTCTTTTTTACACCTCCATCCTTTTTTCTTACATTTCAGTTTGACAGATTAAATTTTTATATGATTTGGCCAGCAAAGAACTATGATAAAGCTTTGCCCTCTTTTAATTTTCGACTTTCTACTTGAATGTGCTTTGAGGAAAGGATCATGTATTGTGAATGTACAGTATTAGTAATTTCCAGGAAAAAAATAATGTTATAAAGTAAATGTGAAGGCATCACATTGATTTTCATTGGATATCAGATCTATATTTTGATTTCTATAAAGTGCTGTGAATAATCTATTTTTCCACATTCTAGTGGGCATTCCCACAATCAAATGGTGTGGTGCTGAAGGTGACTACAATGTAATGGTGATGGAATTGCTAGGACCAAGTCTTGAAGATCTCTTTAACTTCTGCTCAAGGAAATTCAGCCTCAAGACTGTTCTTCTACTTGCTGACCAAATGGTATTAGAATCACTGTCTTTCTTGGCTATTGGAAATGAGAGCTTCCTAAAAGCTTTACACTAATGTTGATGTGCACTTTCTCTGAATAAGTGTTGTAAATACTGCAAATTAGCTTTTCTTTCTATGAATGTTGTCACACAAATGCTAGCATTTTTTGTATAGCAGTGATCAAACATGCGGTGGTTAGGACTAGTAGTTAGTGATTTATAAATTAAATAATGATTTGCCGTTTATATTTTCAAGCACAAGTCCTATCCAGTGAGATCACAACCACCTTTTTAAAGAAGATCAGTTTTCTAAAATGTGGTTCTTGGAATGTGAAGATCGTTTGAGTAAATAAAATAGTGTACTTCATTTAATGTTTAAACTTAAATGTTAACAAAATAGAATTTTAGTGTTATTCAGAACAAAGGAACAGCTAAATGCATAGAGTTTCATGTTTACTAATTCTGAAATTATGTTTTTCTACAATTAGATAAGCCGAATAGAATATATTCATTCAAAGAACTTCATCCACCGAGATGTAAAGCCGGATAATTTCCTGATGGGATTAGGAAAGAAAGGCAACCTTGTCTACATCATTGATTTTGGGCTGGCCAAAAAATATCGCGATGCTCGTACTCACCAGCATATTCCTTATCGTGAAAATAAAAACTTAACGGGAACTGCCCGCTATGCCTCCATTAATACCCATCTTGGAATTGGTGAGCTGGCGGTAGATTTTTGTAACTGTTAACTAAATTGTCATAGAGTAAGAGTCCCAGAAAAATCAAAATATATAACATCTGATACATGATAGGAGGTATCGTGTATTATGAGCACATATTTAATATTTAAAGCACAATGCGTTGCAGACAACATGATGTTTTTCTAATGGAGTCAGTTAGAGAGATGCATCATTGATTAATTGATTGATTGGTTGGTTTTTATGGGATTTATCTTGTCCTTGGTCCAAGTGGATTCTAAACAGTGTAAAATTTAAGAGTACAATCTAACAATAGTAATACAAAATGCAAATTTTAAGTTTAGCACTTACATTTCCATGTTTTTCAATTATGAAAGGCCTTCCAGAATAGCCAAGTTTGTACCTGCTTCCAGAATACCATGACAGTAGAGGCCATTTTTACTTCAGGGAGCAAATTAGTCTAAAGGAGGAAAACTCCCATAGAGAATAGAAACTTATGAAAGTTGTCATTTCCTGGATGAGTGATTGAATACCTTGGTATTTTATTCTGGGCTGAAAAGAGTAATGATAAACTTTGCAGATTATGATTTGGCTCAATTGTCTGAGTCATCTTTAGCTTCTTGCTTTTATTTCTGTATGGACCAGTTCTCTGATCTTAGCAACATTATTTACAAGCATGCTTAAAATAACTATAAAACTGTTTTTCTTGTAGTTAAGTTGTAACTTAAAAATCTTGCCTACATAACTTGTTGCTTTAAACATCTTTGCACTGTTTCTCCAAATGATAGAACCTAATGGCTCCACTCTTATACTCCTTGTAGAACAATCTCGCAGAGATGACTTGGAGTCCTTGGGTTATGTACTCATGTATTTTAACCTGGGCTCCCTCCCCTGGCAGGGATTGAAGGCAGCTACAAAGAGACAGAAATATGAACGCATCAGTGAAAAGAAAATGTCCACTCCCATTGAGGTTTTGTGTAAAGGATACCCTTGTAAGTTCCCTCTCTAGAATAAATTTCTTTTGTTATGTTTAAAGCTAAGTTTACAGTAATGCTTCTTTTAATGTAATGTCACATATTTTGCTGTATTTCTATTTTAGGAATAATTCTGGAACTAACTAAATTATCTCTGAGTTTAATGAATATACGTAAACTGGCTATTAAATAACTTATTCCCTTCATTCCCTTTGTCGTTTCAGAAAGTAATATCCGTTCATAGATTTTCTGTTGCGTACAATTATTTGTCTCTTATAACAAAAAGCTTACTATATAGCTTGCCCTACATTAACAAGTATTTTTCTTATTGATTGCATTTTTGTATTGCTAAATCAGTAGTACTTAATTCACTTACATTGTTCGCTTTTTAAAATTCTTCAAGAATATCCTTATAATGTTAGCATTTGAAAGTGTATAGAGTAGATTCCTCATTTGTACGTTTTGCAAAGGAAATAAATAATACTTTTTCACTCAGTTATTGTCAGGCCCAATCCCAAAGATTATACAATGAAATCCAGTCAGGTCAAATCATTCCATTTGCTTACACCTAATGAGCAGAATCTCATCAAGTAAAACTATAAGCCCCTACCCTAATAAATACAGTACCTGCAAAGTCTTAGGCCACCATTAAGTTTGTTGTTGGTATAACGTTTTTGTTGGTATAATGACCATATATAATTATATCTCAGTCTCCTTATTAGAATACAACCAGAAAATACAGGAAATTTGTATGCAGTATTCAAAACAGAACAAAGCAGAAAAAACAGCTTCCATAGGCAAAAGTGGCAAGTATGTAGTGTGACTTCTCCTTACACTTGAGCAACAGCAGACACTTGGGTCCTGTAAACCTAAATGGTATGGAATCCTAAGTACTATTATTATTAACAAGTGTTTGTGTCCTACTATTTCATGCCAAAATGACTGCTGTCCCAAAAGATCTATTACACCAGGTTTGTACAAGACTCAGTGTTGTATGAGTGTAATTCATTGAAAAATGGCTAATAAGACCCAACTTTCAATCACATCATTCCAGTCAAAATGCCAAAGATCACAGAATGTGACAGACATAAAATCATACTTATTCCTCAACCAAAACCATTCTCAAAGGGAAATCAACAAACAAACTCCATATTCAAGATGTTGTAAAGAAATTTGAGGAATCAGCAGAGGTCAAGGACAAAAAAAGGACTCTAAGACTAAGTAAACTTTCAAATTCAAGTTCCTCATAGTTTCTTCTTTGAGAGACTGAAGGAAGTCCAGCAAGGACCTGACTCGGCATCTGGCAGCTTCATCAGGATGTCAAATTGGCCCTTCTACAGTCCAGTGAAGCTTGATCAGGAATGGACTTTGTGGAAGGGTAGCAGCCAAAAAACCACTTTTGTAGAAGGGGAACAGGTGAAAAGGATAAGATATGCTGAAGCTCATAAAGATTTGGAGTGAGGATCAGTGGAAAAGAGTATTATGGAATGATGAATCCAAGTTTGAAATCTTTGAGTCTAATTGTCGACTGTGAGAAGAAGAGTTGGAGAGAGATGGAAGAATGATTGATGGGACCATGAAATGCTGAAAAGTTCAGACAGGTTTTAATTTAACATACCATTCCTTCTGAAAAGTGCCTGATTGGCAATGGGTATATTTTTCAGCATAATAACAATCCCAAGTACAATGCTGCTACAGTGAAATCATATTTAGTGAGAAAAACAGCTGATAAAATACTGAGAGTCATAGTCTGGCCTCCACAGAATCCAGACCTGAATATTATAATGGCAGTGTGGGATCATCTGGACAGAGAAAGAAATAAAAGGCAACCTAAATTTGAAGAAAAACTCTGGGAAAGGCTGAAAGACACTGGTATAATATACCAGAAGATTACCTCAGAAAACTTCAGGACAGTCTTCCTCAAAAGATTTCAAGATGTGCTTAGAGCCAACGAAGGTCACGTAAATACTGACGTTTGCCTGAAGAAGCCATTTTGTTCTGAAAATGGTGTTTGTTTAGATTTTGTGTAGATTATTTCCTGTCTTTTCTCTCCAACTCTTAAGAGACCGAAAAATACTTACGGATGGTCATTAACACTTTGCTAAAGCAATAAACAACAAACAGGTGGTGGCCTATAACTTTTGCATAGTACTATATATCCTGAGGGATTCCGGGGTGTAAATACCATGAACCTCTTCCCCACTTACTCATTCAGCCCGGAACTCTGCAGTCTCTTAATTTGGGCTTCTCTCTGGAATGTGCTGCTTCCTCCCTGGGAAAGCTCTGGGTTGCCAAGACTCCCCTCCATAGCTTCTCCAGGTGCACATTCCATCACAATTACAGGATGAGCAGAACTGTCACTTAGTTCAAGGGAACAGCCACCTCAATAATTTCATAAAATCCTAAGGCAAATATGGAAGTACAGTGTGTTGGTACATTTACAGTGGACCTTTTGTTTACGTTGATTTTCTGCTAATATAAGAGAATTATTACTTCTCATAATCATATGTTCTCATTACAGCCGAGTTTGCTACATATCTGAATTTCTGCCGCTCGCTGCGTTTTGATGACAAACCGGATTATTCATATCTAAGACAATTATTCAGAAATCTCTTTCATAGACAAGGCTTCTCCTATGACTATGTATTTGATTGGAACATGCTCAAATTTGTAAGTATTTAATTGTCAAAAGTTGGGAATGCCTAAAAAGGAGTTGGATTGTTTTTGATTAAATGTAATGTACGACAGGACTGTTTAGTGACCATTCAAAGTTATAATGGCAATAAAAAAGGTAATTTATGACTGGTCCTTGCATTTAGGATTGTTACAGTACCTCCATGGTAACATGATCAGAATTTGGGCACTTGACAACAGGCATGTATTTATGACAGTTGCATGTGATCACCATTTGTAACCTTCCTAACTCACTTCTGACAAGAAAAATCAGTGGGGGATGCCAGATTCGCTTAAGAACCACATGGTTCATTTAACTGCTGCAATGATTTGCTTAACAGTTGTGGCAAGAAGATTGTAAAATGGGACAAAACTCATTTAACAAATGTCTTGCTTAGCAACGGAAATTTTGGGCTATTATGAATCCTTCATTTGAAATGTATTGTCTTTTTACCCTGAAAGTCATATGTTTCACTTGTATATTGAATATTTGTTTGAAAAGTTGATTCTCTGAAGTTTTGAGATGACTAATAATGTCTTCCATTTATTAATCATTAAAGGTTGCCATCCCAATTAAGTTTGTTTTTAGACTTTTATCCCACTGGTTTTTTTCATATACAGCAGAAGGTAGCGAACCAATACTCCTTCCTCCTATTTTCTCCATAACAATAACCCTGTGAAATAGGTTGTGCTGAGAGAGAGTAATTAACTCAACATCATCTAGCCAACTTTCATGCCAAAGGCAGCACTAGAATTCAGTCTTTTAGCTTCTAGCTAGTGCTTTAACCACTAGGCCAAACTGGCTCACTAGTTCCTGCTATATTGCAGAACTAAAGAAATAAGGCTGATAAAATAACTTGCCCAAGGCCAGCTATTAAGTCAACATCTGATTTGAGCCAGTTCTGGCAAAATATTATGTATGACTTGCTGAGTAGTGTAAATAAGAACAGCCAAATGGACTACCTTGAAACTACTCGTCTAAACAAATGTATGCTGTTTTTAATAGCATAATCAAAAATGTATTCTAAAACAGAGGTCTCCAAACTTGGCAACTTGTAGACTTCAACTCCCAGAATTTCCCAACCAGCATGAGGAATTCTGGGAGTTGAAGTCCACAAGACTTAAACTTGTCAAGTTTGGAGAACCCATTTGTAAGTACTGCTATGGCTACTCTGCATTATCTCCAACTGCTAGTTATGGTAATTGTTTTTTTCTTAAAGGGTGCAAGCCGAGCAGTAGAAGATGCTGAGCGTGAAAGAAGAGAGAGAGAAGAAAGAATGAGACATACACGCAATCCAGCTGTTCGTGGATTACCTTCCACTGCCTCTGGGAGGCTAAGAGGAACACAAGATGTAGCTCCACCAACTCCTCTTACTCCAACTTCACATACAGGTAACCTCAAGAAGCCTTAAATAATAATTGCTTTGTACTAGTTCTTTGTTCCAAAATGAAAAATTGCATTTTCAGAAAACTGTTTTAAAGAAAAGAAATGGGAAAGCTGATAGTTATAAGAAAAAGCAATGTCTAAATTTGTTTCTGTTACTTCTTCCAAGAAAGGAATAATTCTACCTCTCTTCTTTTTCTCCTTCCATATTTTTTTCTGCAGTTATGTGAGATAAGTTTGGCTGAGAGACCCTGAATTGTTGCAAACTGACCCAGTGACTGGTCAGGGATTTGTAGCAAGGTCTTCTCAACTCAACTCTTGTCTAACTATACAAAATGTTACATTTATACCTAGCATAGCAAAATTTTGAGGCACTCTTGAACCAAATCACTATTATTTTCACTGTACAAACTCTCTTTCTCCTGTTCCTCCTGCTTCTAGAACAACTGATTGTGATACATCTAGGTTGGCTAATATCCTCAGCCAACATTCAAGACATACTTTTCATGGCATTTTAAATCTGGGTCACCTACATTTAAATTAAATGCTCTTTAAATTAGATGCTGTTACCTAATGCTATTGTTCCAGCCTTATATTACAAATAAATAGTACTATCAGGAAGACTTCCTACATTCTAATGTTCTTTGAGGGGAAGTTGTATGCTTGTATTTGGAAAGGAGGCACTTGTGTTGTTTCATCTTTATCTTTCTGTTTCTATGATGAATATTAGCAGAAAATCTTAGTATTAAGATTGTAGGTTCTTCAAGGCACTTCACTTATGAGCAGTTACTCCACTAGGACTCATAGGACAGAGCAAAGCAGCGCTTCCAAGTTTTCAAAAAGCTGCTTCCTGCAAGTAACACAGTCTCATTGAAGAAACTGCACAATACTGATTGCTTAATTATTGGATTAATACCCCAGGATAATCAATCCAGTCTTGGCAATTGACAGTTAATATAGTGAAATGATCATTTAAATGTCTACATAGATCATCAGTATAAATGACAATGAAGTCAGAATGAAATAATAAAAATGGTGCAGCAAATTAAGTCAGGAAAACCATGAAAATGCTCTCCCAGAATAATTCAATTTTTAATAGCTTTCTAAAGGCCAGAGGGTGGGGAAAGGGTGGGGAGGAAAGTGGCAAAATCCATCTCCAATAGAAACCCATTCCAAAGCTGTATAGGTAGTCCTTGGATTACAATGGCAGTTGGGATTGGTATTTCTGTGGCTAAACAATGCAGTTGTAGAACACAATATAATATGACTGCATAGTTTAGCAACTGAAATTCCAGGAGTTCCAATTGCTGTCGTGAACTAATCTCAAAGCCATGCAGGATATTAAGTGAGGACTTCCCATGACTACATGGGAAGAGGCAGGAGTTCCAGGCAAGCTGGTTGATGGATGAGAACTACAGGTGGGGGGAAATGGAGTGCTGCAACCAGGCACTAGGGAGCGCAGGGCTTGAGATGGCACTCCTTGGCGATGACAGATTTCAGCAGTCTCAGCTGACTTCCACTGCTTCCAGGCCTCTATTTCAGGCCCAGCACTGGCCTGAGTGCCACTCAAGCACCACACTTCAACAAGCCCCAGCGGCACCAACCTTCTTCAAGCCCCAGCTTTGCAACAAGCCTCTGCAGCACTAGTGGCCTCAAGCCTCAATTCTCATATCCTGGACTTGTGGAACCAATCGCTATAGGAATGTTAACATCTCCTTTTTGGTTTATGCAATGGATCTGTAGCAAAAAGACTGCAAAATGAAAAAAATCAGAATGTTCTATTGGAATGTTTCATGTTGAGTGTATTTCAACTGAATAAAATGCAAAACGCAGTGTGTTCCACTATAAAATCTTTCTCTGGCTAGGAGCCCTCTTATGTTTGGCTGTTGACTTAAAGCTGCGTATGCAGTGCACACTTTTTGCATTTGTCCTTGCCCACTAGATGAGGCCTCCAAACAGTATGATGTATAGCAGTCTTGAAAGGTCAGCAGTTGAACCATGCTGTGCATAATGCATTGCATGTTCTTGTATTGGTAAACCTACCTGAAGAAAAAGCATAACGCAGATGAATCCCACAGTTGGGATTATCCCACAATAAACTGCTATTTAAAAACACCAGTTTTTACTAGGGAAATTTTTGAACAAGATTGAACTTGACTAATATGTCCCTCCTCCCATTTTATTGACTAATGGATTCTGCAACTCTCCATGACTTAGCAATTTAAAAAAAAAAAAAAACAAGCCAATCTCTTGACATCTCAGAAAGAACTTGGCACAAAATGCCCATTTTGCAATGATCTCGGGAGAGATGATTGAACACAGAGTGTTTTGTTCCAAGTTCATAATGCTCAAAATGGCTATTTTGAGCCTGTAATACTTTGAACATTTGCTGTAGTCTGATATTTTATTTCAGAGAGGAATTACATCATATTTTAAAATACAAATACAGTAAATACTCAAGTGATAGGACGGTGTTTGATGGATTATGGATTATACAAACTAAGCAATAGATTCTATAGCTCTCTAATTGAAAACATTCATAGTACACAATCAATTAATATTTAACATTCTTCTAAGGACAAGCCAATAAGGAAACATGGACTTGACAGAGTATTCTAAAGCTGTGACTAGAACTTACTGTAGAAAATACCTAGAGAACAATATCTCAGATTTTTATTTTCAAATTTATGCTTCAGAATTTCCTCTGTCTTTGAGATACACAAGCCTGTATGTAAGAACTGCAGGCTAAAGCAGCTTTATCTTATCATCATAGCCAAGGAAGTTATCTAGCTTTCAAAAGAAGTTAAGCTATTCTGGATCCTCCTTCACATTTTACACACATTCTTTGTTTAGTGGCACAGTTCCATTCCAATAACCAGGTCGTTAAGCAAAATGGTCACGAACTAAACATGTGACTGAGACAGAAGAAGAGACTGCAAAAATCACTGGTTGCTGTGCTCTTATTCAGCATTCTCTTGTACACCTATGCCAATGTTACTCTCACTCTGACACATGTTGTTGTGAGATGCGCAGAATTGTATTGTAAATGCATACATTGGTCAGAAAATGAATGTTTCGTTTCATCCATCATATTTGGAAATTCACTGAGGAAACTGCTTAAAAGGAATGAGTATACATTTTAGAATGATAAAAGTTATTGAACTAAATTTCCTAGATTGAATTAGGGTTCACCTCAAGCCAACTATTTTATGTGTTTACAAATAGTCCTCAATTTATGACCACTATTAGGACCAGAATTTATGTTGTTGACAAAATAGTCATTAAGTGAGGTGCTCACGCATCTGCCTCTGTCAACAACCACAATACCGGCACTCCCAGTTTTGTTGTTAAACAATCTTGTTGGTCATTAAACAGAATCCTGGGTAAGGAGGATGGGATGCCAGAAGGGTTGGGGGGAGAGATCCTGGAGGGCCCAGTTCAGGAACTGAAAATCCTTCCTGCAGAAATCCAAGCAGGATTTTCAGCTGCTGATCGAATAGACACTCGTGTGTCCTTTGCCAGATCTCCCAGTGCCTTTCCCATCACCAGAGTCACCTACGCTCTTTACCTTACCATAATGCCTCTCTGTTCTCTCTTTTTTTTTCTTTATTATTACATATAAAAATTCCATTTCTAAATAAACAGTGTGTTGTCTGGGTACAAATAATTTTAGGAAATAATAGTCCTAATGTTTACAATAATGTTCATTGCATTGGTATTAGTCATATAATAATAATATTTGCTTATCCATTTTAGCAAACTTTCTTTATAACATTAGTCCTTCTCTTATATTTCTGTTTCTAACTTGTGTTTTTATTGGCTAACCATTGGTAAATGAGTCCCATGTTAGAAAGTATTCAGTTTCTTCCTTTTCCTTAATTTTAAGTGTTAGTCTATGCATTTCTGCACATTCTAATATTTTTTTTAATTACATTTTCATCTACACGGATCTCTTCACTTTTCCATTGTTGTGCAAATACAATTCTAGCTGTAGTTAATATGTTTAAAATCAAATATGTATTCCCCTTGTTTTCGGTAAGATGCCCAACAAAAATATTTCTGGTTTTAAATCTGTATGTTGCTTTATCATTTTTTCCAACCATGTATGTATTTTTGACCAGTATTTTTTGGGCTTTGGACATGTCCGTCACATGATAATACGAACCAGATGTCTGATTACATTTCCAGCATTTAACGGACATGTCTTTAAACATCTCTGCTCTCTCTGAAAGGGCTACCCACCAAAGGATTTTAGCTCCCCTATGTGCATGGAAGGGCTCCTTTGATGGGGTGCAAAAATGGAGTTTTTTTCATCTTCAAGAGTCCTTTCAGCAGGTGGCAGCAGCTTGCAATCTTTCCTGCTACTTCCCCATTGATTTTCTGGGGAAATTAGCAGAGATTACAAATGGCAACTACATTTGACAGGCACCCAGATCTCAATAATGTAATTGTGGAGTGATGGTATAACATTTTGTGTGTCTAGAACAGGCTTTATGGCCTGTAAAGCACACTTTCATTGTTATTTCAAACTATTGTTAAAGAAATTGTCATAAGTTGATTACTTCCTGTATAAAATTTACATCCCAGCTTTCATTCAGAAGTTCAAGACAGTATACATAAGTAACACTGCACGTGATAATGTTACCTAGTTG
>JANHFM010005282.1:0-23134 GCA_032468115.1 Grayia smithii | reverse complement strand
CGTATAAGATGACCCCCCCACTTATCTGAAGATTTTAATGGGTTAAAAAGTCGTCTTATACGCCGGAATTTACGGTATTTGCAGTTTGACATCTGATCCTTGCTATGTATAATTTATTTCATACAAGCCAATTTTAAATTGTAGTTATCGTTTTTAAATATTGGTTTATAACTTTAAAATGTTATAAGATCTAGAGTAAAATTGTCTTCTATCTGGGTTTTCAGAATTAAGAGGAATATTTGCCTTATCATAAGCTAGTCAACTAAGCTCTTGTAATTTGCTATTTGATCTTCCACATTCTGCCAACCCATCATTCCTTGTGAGAAACAACGGAATAGAGAAACAAAAATTAGGATTATCAAGGTTGACTCCTTCAAATAGGTGAACTAGACTATCAGGGTAGCAAGTTATATAGGGCTTCAAACCTTGAGGAGAAACAATCAAATTTAAAAAATGGAAATCTTTCTGTGTGGTGGGGTCACCAATTGCATTGTTCACCTAAGATACTAGACGGAAGCCATAATCTAGGTTGCCACAAATGGTACTTCCCATGCTTCAGCACTATCTTTTCTGGTAACATAAGTTATGCCATAGTAAACAGTAAGGGAAGGAAGATTAGAACAGGGATCCCCAACTTTTACAGCTTGGTGGCCCTGGGAGCAGGGAAGGGATGGAGGTGAACCAGCCTGCCACTCACACAAACCGAGCTGTGCCCTTGCATGCCAGCGGCCTAGTTCCAAATGGGCCATGGCCCAGTAGTGGTCCACAGCCCAGAGGTTGGGGACCCCTGGGTTAGAATTAAGGTAAATTACAGACCAGGAATAAAACAGTTAGGCCTGGGTTAGAACAGAATACAATATTTTATATGTTTGGCCAAATAATTCTAAAGCAGACATTTTTATCATTCTCAGATTTCACTCTTAGAACATGGCTTCAGAGATCATGGTCCAGGTCCTTGCTGAAGATAAAATACAGCCTGTGTGCTGTGTATATATTGTGTATGGTCATTGCCCGTCCCTTTGCATGGAAATAACTTTCTTCTGAATGTTAAGGATTCAGCACTATTAAATTATGTCAGTTGTTACCTTAGCACCCTGATTGATAATTCTGTCAACATTAAATCCCAGTTCTGACTCCTTATAGTCAACATTAACTATTTCCTTGGTGACCACTCTAGCAGGTACACCAGGGGATGGGGTGTGAGTGGAGCCGGCTGGGAGCTGAGAATTTGAAGTTGCTGCAAAGAAAGAAGTGCAGGAAGAAGAGCAAATGAGGCAGAAAGCTGAAGATGGTGAAGAAAGAAGAGTTAACACAGAGCAGAGACATGGATTAAACGGGACATTTTCCTTCTTAAATGTTTGGATGTTCTTGTGAAGTATGAAATAAAACTGCTAAAACATCTAGGTTCTGCAACCTGGCCAGGTTTTTATTTTGGCCTCTGCTGAAACATGCATGCAGTATAAATAGCAATTGATCATGAGCCAGATGAAAGTGTTTTTATACCTACGTGGTGGCATATAAGAGATAAACAAAAGATTTTATGAGTGTTGTAGTCCAGCCAGAGTTCTTTATTTGTAGCAGCGTAAATCTAGCTTGTAGTGGATAGAAACAGAGTCAGGGTGGAGACAAACAACATTCAAGTGTCTTACTCTTGTTGAAATCATGGATAACATTCAAATAGATCAGAGACCAGGACAGCTGAAGGAGCCATTTCTAAAAGAGCAGAGTTTTGCAGGAGATAATTGCAGTGTTTTGAAGTATCTGTAAACAAAGCCTTGATAATACTGTGCACACCTGTTTGGTCCTCATGGGCAAACAGCTGTCAGGACTCATTCAACTTCCACAAATATCTAGTAATGTGTGATGAAATCACAGGCAAGGTTTCTCAATATGGAAGACTTGGGTTATGGGTTTGAGTGAGTTTTTAATAAGGGGGAGAAGTATTAATCGTGTGAGTCTGAAGAAGCCTGAATACATATTTATTACCTTGTTGAAAAATGGATCAGTTGGCTGGATAATTGAAATTTTAGTCTTAAAATACCTAGGGTTGGAAAATACTGGTAATTGTTGGCAAGAATGGTTATGCAGGAACCACAGGCACCAGCATTGTCATGGCATGAGGCTCATCTTGGTAAGCAGCTTTATTCTGAGCTCTCTCTCAAGGATGGAAGCATCACATGCTAACTTACAGGTTTCATATACTCACTGTTTTTCTTAAATGCTTTCAACCTTTTAGTTGAAAGTCTCCAGCAAGCAGTTCACTTTATCCTGTTTTTTTCTATGAAAATTGGCCTATATTTAGCTGATGTGTCTTTGATGTCCTTTATTATGATTCCTTTTCATGATAATTTCAGATCTGTAGCTTTTTCTCAGTGAAGCTTCAACCATTGGTTCTCCAAGAAATGTTTTTTGTCAGCATGACAAAATATAGGGACTAATTGGAAAAATGCAATTGCTGGTAGATGTATATTCTTGTTGTTTTTTGTAGTGCCATTTCTAGCTGGTAGGAAATACTAGTTTTTTCAATTTAGTCACCATCTACAAGCTGAGGATATGATGGTTGTTTTTTTTCAGTAAAAAATGCTTAAGCTTGTCTTTTTGTTTCTTGATGGGCTGAACTCCATAGCAAATTATATTTATATAATTTGAACTTAGCATTTCCTGCTCTATGAGTGATGTTTTATATTCTTAAACATATCATTCAGGTATAGCAGTAGAAAAGTTGGGTCTTTTTATGAGAAGAGAATGATTTTATTTAAGCTTCCACTGCCACTAGGAAGAAGTGTTGGTTTGTGTGTACACAAAGAAGTACTGAGAGTAAGTGCAACTCCCATTCCCAGAAGTGTGATTAATCTTTTGCAGTAAGTTTACAAGATTATTTAGGTTTTGTCTTTTGTGCTGCCTTGGCCAGTTGAGAGCAATAAATGGACTTCTGTTCTAGTGAACATATTCATCTGAAAGCCTCTGTTTGTATCTGTGGTTACTCGTCTGAAGGCTCTAGTGCAGGGAGTTGTCCAACCTTGGCAACTATAAGACATGTGGACTTCAACTTCCAGAATTCCCCAGCCAGCCATGATGGCTCAGGAATTCTGGGAGTTAAAAGTTGCCAAGTTTGGAGACCCCTGCTCAAAATTGAGCTCGTACCTAATTGAGTACTAATCAGAGATGCAGGTTTCCTTGATTTACTCGGGTTAAATTTGTCACTGTAATAAAGGAAAATGTTTTTTTGAATCAATGGCCAGCACAGACAATAAATCCTTAACCAGATGATCCTTTTCAGCTAGAAGTCATTCCAATATAAACGCATTTCCAAAACCCTGTTGATTGTTCCTGCTACTCAGAGCAGTCATTGTTTACACATCAGTTCTCCAAACACATTCTCAAAGCAACCTCTTTGGTTATTCCTTTGGTAAGAGTTGTAAAGGCCAGTGTCTCTGAGGCTTCTGAAAGGAGCACTGCTCCAAATGAAGAACAGCTCCACTTAGAATCTTAGTTTGAAGTTAACTTTTGGGCAGTGGAATTGTTTCAAATGGCTGTCTTTTCCCCCCCACCTCAGAATAGCATTCCTTTCGAACACCATGGCAAGTAGCTGCTCGTCTCCTCGTTGGAAAGCAGCACTGGGTGAGTCCCTTCTCGCTAGACTCCAGCTTGGTGGGTGGGTCTGGATGAACTCCTTTGGGGCATTCAAACGGGGTGGCTTTGCATTTTAATTCTGCACTTTTGTTTCCCTCTGCCTTGCAGACCACGTAGCATTAGATGTGCTTTTCCCAAAAGCTTTTAGCGTTTCACTAGTTCACATTTTCCTCAAAGCTTTAGGTACTTCACTAGAGTGGTTCAATTAAAATATTTGTTCTGTGAGACCAATATTACTAGTAAAGTGGAAGATAATCAAGAATTTGGGATAACCCCATAGGGATCACTCCAGTTGCTACATTGCTTAGCAGTAAATCTGCTTTTTAGCAAATGTGAAAACTGAGTAGCCTATTTGGAAAAACAAAACACCTTGAAAAGAGCATCAAGATATTACTACATATTTGCTGTGCAAATTTATTATTACTAATAAATTGGCTGCCCAACTTAGTGACTGCTGGTAATAGTTTTAGACTATATTCATTTAAATTAAATTATTCCAATATATAGGAATATCTGAGGGAGTTTTTTTTTAAATCAAGATGGTGGATGTTGCCATGCAGTTGAAGCCCTGCCTCCTTTTTAATGTGCATCACATGGACATCAAAGGGGCCAGGGCTGTAGTTGTAGTGAAAACTAAGACTGGGAACATCTTCACTGCCTAATTATCTTGTAGGATAAACAAGTTTAATGTGGCCTCTTTATTTTTCTCCCTTTCCCACAAGCAGCCAAGATTAAAAAAACATTTTCAAAACTGATAAGTAGCTGGAAACTGCCTCTGGACTTGTTACAGCAGACACTGAAATGCTTGTATTGGTATAGCAAATGAATGAATCTGTGATAGCGAAAGCTTATTTGCTCTGTCCTTTTGCCTTGGTAGTAGGTAGTTTTCCCCAAGGCAAAATGGAGTGTGTCTGGGCAATGTGTAGCATGCTGCCATTTTTAAATATTTCCAAACACGTTTCTTTTGCTCTTTTACCCAACCTGAGATGCTTAGAATTTGCTAATAGCTGTGCTCTCTTTCCTGACCATTCTTTCATTTTATCGTTTGGGTTATGCTTTGCCTCTCTGCCCAAAGGACATTTGATAAAGCTTCATAATACGCTAATTTCTATTATTAATGTTGAATCACTCTTGTTCCTCTTCTCGTTACTGCTTTTGTATACTTGACTCCCAGAGCCTTTTACTTTATTAACAATATTTGCAAGTTATTATCCACTTGGGTCTGATCAACTGGATAATCCAAGTGATGAGAATTTTAACTGTGTGGAAGGATTCCCTTCCAGATTAACCTTGATTGTAAGATACGTTATACTAAATAAGTGCTTGCTTACATTTTCCTGCAAAGGAAACATGTCATGTTTCTTCTTCCTCCCCAGTTTGGCAGGAAAAAAGTTGAAATGAGAATAGGGAAGATGTAAAGATCAGCAGCTAGGGTTGGTAATAGCCAAACTCTTCACAAATTATGTTTAATTGCCTGTTTTTATGTACAATTTTTGTTGGAAAACCTCACATGTTTAGAAGGATCCAGTCCACTATCAAGTTCCTGATTTTTTTTTAAAAAAAAAAACTCTTGATGCACAACAAGACATTAATCTGGTGGCAATTTGACAGTATTTCTACAAACTCAAGGATGGTCTTAATTTGAAACAACAAAAAGTTACTTGTCATTTAAAATATGTATGAATCTAAACTACCACACAAATTGCTGTTGGACTATTGGTCCACTATAGAGTTCGGACTTGCTAGCAAGGACTTGGACTAGGTAGGGATGGGTACCTGGAAACATCCTGTTCTCAATTGTATGCAAACTGCTCTCTAGAGATTGGCAGTGTTTTGGTAATCTAAGTACTAAAGCTTTATTGTATAATTCTGAATAGGAGGATTTGCTTGCCTCATAGCCTATACATTTTTTAAAAAGTATTTCTTGTTGCACATCTTAATCCTATTAGGGGAGCAAAGCTTGATTTAGCACACACAAAGCAAACCCATTGCTTTCATCCTGATCTGAAAAGAACTGGAGGATTTTTCAGTAATTTCGTAGATTATACTTATATTTATTTATTAAATTTATATTCCACCCATCTAATCTAGAGGTGACTCTTAAGAGGCTTACAAGCAGACTTGGTAACAGATTGCCTATATGTTCAATATATTTAGAATAAAATGTAACTTTGTTACAAAAGACGGCAATACTGACAGCATTAATAATTTCCACTAGGGATATTGTAAGCCTTCACCGATTTTTCAAAGCATCTAGATTTAGGTTCTTCTTAATTTATTTCATTTCCAGCACCTCAATTGGAATTGAAATACTATCAAATTTCTGATTGCAGAGCTCGCGGACGTTGCTTGACATTGCATTTTTGATGGGAACATTATTATAAATAATGCATATTTGTGTGTGTGTGTGCGTGCACACATTTACAATGCATTTGTCACTTTGCTTCTTGCTTTGGGTTTCATTACTATTTTAAGAGCTCACCTGAGTTACCTAATCTGTTCTCTCTTTAACTAGCATGTGCTTTTTTCATCATTCTTCATATATTTCTCCCTGCTCACAAGAAGCCCTTTTTTACCATCCCTTTAATACAGAAGGAACATGTCATTCTGTCATTCCCTTCATGGGCATTACAGGTGGGTGTATCATCGATTCAGTTGGCACCTAAATCTCTGTACTGGCTTTTCACCCTTCTGAAGTAGATGTGTCTGTTCAGTTGTATACATAGAAAATGGTGTGTGGGTCCAGGTTTTATGCAGTCTCAGTAGGTGTGAGCTGATATTGATACCCTGTTCCTTGGCTTCAATAGATTCCTGCTCTGGCGACGACCAGCGTACTCCAATCTGCTGTGCATCGGTGAAATAATGTTGCCATTGAGGGGCAGATAATGCATGGCTGATCTCCTATGTTATCAATGGCTTTTACTAGCAAACTATCCCAAACTAGAGCAGAAGAAATATTCCAGTTGGAACTCTCCTTGCCACTGTCTAAAGATACTCACAGGAACATGGACAGAATCCAGCAGCTGCCACACTACAAGAGGCTTTAGCCCGAAACCTAATAACCTTATATGAACTCTAGCAACAGGGCTAGAAAAGGAAGCGATGGTATACAGCATTGCCCGCCTGTTATTTAATAGCCATTTTAGTTGTCCCTCAGCAGGCGGCAGTCTTCACACACACCCCTTTTTATTGTTCTACTGTAATTATAACTCTTTTACTTGGTTTAAGAAAGTTTTGTATTCATTTTGCTAAGATTATTGGCTTAACTTCTCTATAAAAACAAAAGTCTTGTCTCATTCAAACCCTGTGTGGAAATGTGAAAATTCTAAAGCTTGGTTTAAAAAGAAAAAAAAATTCAAGACTTGAAACTTCTTGTAAGCTTAAGTGAGAAGGGAATGTCTAACTGAATTAGAGGTGTTTCCTTTTATTTTACACTATTTACTTTTGTATGGTCCCATTCGACAGGACAAGGGGGATTCTTAAGGGTTTTTAATTTTTAGTTTTACTTACGGCTGTCTTGTTCTTCCAGGGTCGTTGGGTTTTTTTTTTTTTTTTTTTAAAGAATTTAAACCTCTATGTACCACCCACAGTTTTTTGTGTTGTTTTTTTAAATATTGATTGGTCTCTCATTTTGTTCAAGAAAGAGTGGGAGATCTTTTGGAAGAAAAAAGCTGTACCGAGTAGAGGTGAAAATAATGCTTCATAGATTTTGAAGGACAAAAAAAATATGCGAAAATAATCTTTCAGGAAGTTTTTAATGTTGAACCTAGAATGTATTGCCTTTATTCATAATAGAGAAGGGTTTGGAGAGGGGCAGAATACCTTGTTTCTGCTGGGTTGTTCCTACAGATGCCAATTAAGCACTGCCACTCCAGTGGGAGCAGTGTGGACGTGGGCGGGCCTCTTGAGTGCACAGAGGCAGCGAGTGCCGCCAGCCAGCTGCATTCCACCAAGGCTCGGAGTTATAAGCAATCTGTTCCTTCTGCAAGAAGTCAAGAGAACATTCAAGCTTGTTGAATTCTTTCATTCTTTATTAAAACGTGCAAGCCTGGAACAGCTGGCCTTCAGCTGAAGATATATTTATATAGTGGCCAAAACACTTAGTGTGCCAGCTAATATACATGAAGAATCTTCGTTTTCATGAGCAATATATTTATCCCTTAGTAATCTGGGAAAGTAGAAGGCATGTGAGTCATACCAAATACCACTCAAAAGCACCATCAGTCCCACTTCGGGGATGAAAATGCAATATGTAGGTGTGTTGTTACTACTTTTTAATAAGCGTGAGATTCTTGTCTCCTTGGAAACTTGGTGGCGAGTAAGATTTTATTTTCCTGTTAATTTGCAAGCGTTTTGTTTCAAAGCTTTTGTCGGGTCATCTTTTGTTTCCTCTCTTTTTTTCACTTCTGTGGATTTTGAACTATGAACAATCTTGTTACTTTTCTTTAGCTTCCTTAGAACTTTAATCTATTGCTTATTTGTATGTTCAAGGTCTGATTTGATGCAACCTATGATTGGGGGAGTGCAATGGGAATGTGTTTTAATGTTGGTCCATGGAAAAATTTTGAATAATTGTATCACTGGTTGCTGTAGATGTTGGTTCTTTGGGCATGTGCACTTCCATTTGTACAGTTCTACACTTCAGTGTGCTTTTTGTAAATATTTGTTGTCAATGATGTAATGTTAGAGACTTTAAAAGGCAGCCTCTTCTTTCTATATATCTGGAATCTTCAATTGCTGTACTATACTTAAAAAGTTGACTGCAAACTTTTCAAATTGTTCTTGGTTGTGGGCAATCTCTGTCCTTCCATTATACTTAAATCTCACCATCACCTGCTGAAAATATAGTTAGAATGTCTCTATAAACCTGTGTATTGGTAACAATATCTCAGAACACCTCATTTGTATTACCACTGTATTTGTGTACTTTAATAATTGTGTAAATAAATTCATAAGGACTTCTAATTTTTTTAATGTGTGGCCCTGTTTGCTTGCATGTGCCATCGGTGTTTAACATATTAAAACAAAGCTTGTGTATCTAGTACACAATATTAAATAACAAAAGTCAAGGCAATTTATTTTGACTCTAAACATTCTGATAATTATTGTAAACTTTTTAGCTGTTCCTGTTAAACTTCCTGTTAAACTATATGGGACCTTTCTGGTCTCATATAGTTTTCAGCAGCTGAAAGTATTTCTAGACAGATGACAATAAATGGAAGAAAATAATAGGAAGAGAGATGAATGTATTATATGGTATTGACTCTGGAACAAAAGGAAGGAATCCTCAAAATAGTTCCTGAAATTGGGATGAGAAAAATCAAAATTTGAAAGAGAAAGTGATCTATCTGTCTGTCTATCCTCTATCTAAATAAATCATAGGCAAAGAGAGTATAAGAATAGCCACTTAAGCTTCCTAACATAACCAGGTCTTGAGGGACTTCCAGAATACCCAAAAGGATGCAGCTAATCTAACTTCAGAGGAAAGTATATTGCATAGGGCAAGCGCTAAAGCAGAGAAGACACATTTTCTGGGATCCCCCAAATGTATATCCCTAGCTAATGGTACCTGCAGAATACCTTTTTGCCAGATCTAATACCGATGATACCTCATCCTATAGAGATGGACTCACACAGCAATTTCATTTAGAATGATAATAAAGGAGAAAGCACTGACCCTGGTGACACACCACACAGTAGAGGCCAGGGAGGGACCTCTCCTGCCCAATCTGGAATTGACTCTGAAGGAAGGAGGCGAGCCAGCAGAAAAACATGCCACCCACACCTAATCTTCTGGGTCGATCAGGAGGATACCATGGTTGATGGTACTGAAAGCCAGCAAAAGGTCAATTATTATTATTATTATTATTATTATTATTTATTAATTAAATTTCTATGCCGCCCTTTTCCCAAAGGACTCAGGGTGGCTTACAATAAAACAAACAAAAGATATAAAAGACATAAATAGACATATACAAACAATAAGACATCACATTTAAAAAGGGGCTAAATCCAAGTTAAAATGCACAATTTAAAATATGAAACTAGCTAAAATCAAATTAAGGTCAACCATAGCCAACCTGGTGGAAAAGCCACGTCTTCAGGTTGCAGCGGAAGGAGCGAAGGTCTGGGGCGGTCTGAAGTTCCATGGACAAAGTGTTCCACAGGGTCGGGGCTCCCACAGAGAAAGCTCTCCCCCTGGGCGCCACCAGCCGACATTGGCTGTAGGCACCCTGAGGAGGCCAACTCTGTGAGAGCGAGAGCAAGGATGGATGTATAACCATCATCTCTCCTACCCTCTCCATGTTATCTCATGTTTTCTACGATTCTGTTTGGAGCAAAACAAAATCTTCTTTGCCATCTTGATTTCTTAAAAAAAAAATCCAACTTATGAAGATTCTCTGCAATTGTATATGTATGCGTATCTGGCTGATCACCAGTGATTATATGTGAGAACAAACAAAAATGATGCATTGACAAATGAGGCCCATTTTACCCATATACCTTCTATTCTTTGTGGGGAGATCATTTGAATATATTCTAGTTTGTGGAACTTGAGATTTTATTTCCAAGGTCCAGCTCATTCTTCACCATTCTTATAGGGTCTTCCCCAATGTCTGAAGAAGTACATGTACTTTATCCATCAGGTGATGATGGATAAGTGCCTGTCCTTACTGAGAGCTAGAAATATAAATATATACTTTGGTATTTTTGATATTGGAATTGTTCTATAATTTCAGCAAGTATATTCGCCTTGCTAAATTACCCTTAATTGGTTGAATAAACTCCTGACTGATCTGCAAAACAGAGTATGCTTTAAACCATGACTCACAGAATGACAAATTATTTTTTAGTTAAGTGACTCCTACATTGCTTAGTTTTTCACTGAGCAGTTCCATCTGTGTCCAAAGACAGAAATTTACTGACCATTTTGATTTCTATGCCACTGCCAGTTTCTTAAATTACTTTTATAAAAGTATTTTACCAAGAAAATAAATGCAAACATACTGTATAACAGCTTAAAGGTTTGCCTACAGGAAACACTCTGAATTTCAGAGCAATATCAGTTGTTTACTCAAAAGTAAATCTCTGTTCACTTGATCTTACATTGAAGAGTTTAAGACTGCAGTTTTAGTGAGTATCAGTATTGCTGACGTATAATTCATTTTTCCTTTTGAATTGAAAACTCTGAAATCTTAGATTTAGGCAACATGCATATTTGTATGGATGCTCTATATATTATATGTTGTGTTAAAAAGTATAGTGCAAACTTTCAGTAGAATAGTATAGAACAGAACTGATGTGTAGAAATCTTAGTTATAATCATTTTAGTGTACTAATCCTACGTTACCCTCCCTTTCAAGGAGGGATGGAGAATTTGTGCTTCCTCATACCTATCCCCAAGACAAGACCTGCAGTTCCTTGGCTTTTGCGTTATATATGATGCTGATTGAGGCAATGTGGAGGACAAGTTCCCCACCTTTTTTCTAGACCAAATTCTTCAGCTCATTTGCCTCTTCATGAAATTTCAGATTGTTCATTGACACCCAAGCATTTACTATATGAAAATAATTTAATAAAATGCTACGTTAACTCACCAATGAGTTAAACATTTTCAGCAGCAAGGTGTTAAAAGAAACAAGGCCAGTTTGTTGCTAATAAAGTTCTGTTCCATTGTTCCAGAATATTTGATTTAACTATTACCATCCCTGCTCCAATCAGATAAAAACACATATTAAAATATGTATTTTAAAATATTTTTAAAATCCTTTAACACAGGGCCTGTGTTGATGTTTTTGATTACTACAGAAAATCTAGGCACATAGATCTAGTGCTATGTGCATGGAAATATAAGCCATGTAGAATTTCTCATTCATTGCCGGAGAAGGGGAATGCTAAAATCCTTCCACACAGGTGAATTAGCAACACCTTCTCAAACAAATAGGGCACACCCAAAAAACACAGAAAAATAAAATTGAAAGACCTGAGACTCACACCTTTTAAATTGGGTTTAATTCAATTACATGGAGATAGACACCAAACATTCATTTCTCACTACATCCAAATATATGAAAAAGGGCACAATTAATGTTGAACGAGGTGAGCGACCTGTATTGTGACCCAGTTGTTGCAATTCTTGGGAAACTTTTTCTGAGGCCAGGTTGAGTTTAGAATTGTCTATGAAACCAGTGCAATAATTCTCCAAATAACATTTTGCTACCTTGAACTTAGTTGTCCATGGCTAGGAGGGAGAGGAAGTGATGGCAAATGTTAATGTCATCATACAAATGCCATAACTTAACAACCTTAAGTTGGTTGTCAAGACTCAAATACATTACAATGGTATTTGCTTGATAATATCATTGCAGCATTTTAGCATCATCTGAGTTGCTCTATAAGCTGCTAACACTGAACCATAACACCTTATTTGATTAAAAAATAAGTTGATTTATATTTCCAATCTGTGTAAGCAAATGTTGATCAAATTCTATATTATTATTCTGCCAGGCTTTGACCATATGCCCTTGCTACTAAATACACACAAAAAAGTGAAGTTTCTATCAAAAGTAACAGTATGAGATAGTAAGAAGATTTAATCTTTGGGTTAAATATTATGACAGAAATTGGCCAGATCTGTCAGTATTTCTGTTTGGTATTTTAATATTACCGAAATATCTTAAAGAAAAAATGTTTTATCTTTGGTAACCACATAAGAAATAAGAATTTGGATTTAAGATGCAAGTATTAAGATGCAAGAAATATAAGAAGGGAAATTATTCCACACAAATTGTCTGCCAGTAGAGAAACTGACAAAATTCTACCACTAATCATTTCCAGTGTTCCCAGGTAAACATGAAGATATTAGCCCATTTTTCTCCTGACATTAGTGAACTAGTAAACAAGTCTTTCTCCAGATAACGGGACCCGCTATTTTGTGGCCAGATTGATTGGGATTGAAAGAAATTGGAATCTAAAACTGCTGTAAGACTGGAATATCCAATTCTATGCCAGGAACTAGGGCACAAATACTTTTACCAAGTTGCTCACCCTGCCTAGTTGGTACAATACTGGTTTGGCCAAGCAGTCCAATTTGCTTGCCTGGAGCACCTGTAATCCTTATCTAAACCATGGTAGGGATCTTATATTGGCATCTGATAATAAATGGTATCTAATATATAACTCAAGTAATGCATAAACTCATTTGACTACTTTATCTAGAGAAAGTAATTCATTTAGCGAATGAAGGTGAACATACGGGTCCCAGAATAATGTTGCAGGATCCAATCTGGGTCAGTCACCGGGACCAGAAATTATATCTTCCAAGCTTTCGGACTCATGCTAGAACCCATCTTCAGGAAACTTCTAACTTGTCTCTAATTCATTTAGGACTAAGAACCTGCTGTTCTCTGGAAATTCTTTTGAAAGACTATAATATCCACTGGATGGTAGCAAAGAGATACAAAAACCTAACAGCTCTCTAGGGAGCGTATGGAATTTTATGGAATACCACAATTAACCTTCCAAGCCAACAGATCCCTTTAAAGAACTGTTCAGAAGAGCAGAAAAAGTCCATCTTCATTGGGATAAATGGACAAATCAACACCATTAACATAAAACATGAATAATAACTTTGCTTCCACTGTTATCCTTCAGAATAGAAGGACCTCACGAGTTCTTTGATTGTGAAGAAATCTCAGGCACTCTTGCCCCCTACTGCAACATTTGGGGCCAGCTTCCATTACCCCAAGCAACAGAAGGCATAGATTGTAGTGTGAATGTTTCTTAGAAGACTTTGGCTGACAAAAAGAATCTTTACTTCCTTTCTCCTACACTACATTATTTCCTCACATTATTTCCTTCAAGTCATCAAAGCTGCCAACTTCGTTAATCCCTTGTGATTGATATAATGGGCATGATAAAACGTTTAGAAATACTTTTTTCTACTTTATAAAAATACGGCTAGACAAAAAGATATTTACTCCTCTGTCACTACACAAATGTTGAGAGCTAACATATCAATCCATATCCATCTACTGTTCCTGAGTCATAGAAAGTTTTACCAATCCCTTATATAAGGCATGTTCGTAAGAGCCTGCAGTTAAAGTTGGAAATCAGCAGGTAATCAGTCTGTGGTCCTATGAAAATTAATAAAATTCATTCTGTTTTGACCCTCATTCGAGAATAGTTGTTTGATTTTTTTTTCCCCAGGAAGTGTCACAATAACTTTCTTCTGCACATATAATCTTTAAAGTAAAAAAAAGATGATGAAAACAATATAAATACATAAAAATATATTGGCAAAACCAAAAGTATTAAATACACAGCATCCTATAAGATTAAAAATAGGGTTGATCTCTTGGTAATTATTCCCTTTAAATCAGACACAATCATGGAAGATACTTTGAGGTTCTATAGATACAAAAACAATAAGTATGTCATCTGCATTACAGGAACATTTACACATTCATTCATCTAGATAAAATACTTCCATCCCAGAGAATGTTTTCTGGTAGTGCAAAGCAGGATCCCTATGTAGGTGTTTAGAAGGCCATGGGTTAGTTTACAGCAGTAGTTATGCCCAAGCAAATTAACTTGAAGATCAATCCTTTTAAAACAGAGAGAAAAGCTTCCTAACAAATCAGCTTCCAAGAAGTGATTGCATGAGCTTCTTGATCTCTAGTTCCCAAACATAATGGCCCAATCCTAAGCGAAGCTTATTACCAAAAGAAATACAAATATTAAAAGTTTCTGAATTTTTCTCTAAATGTTTGGCATTCATTTCTGGTAACATTCACACACATGTTTCTGGGTTGGTTACAACTTTCCCATTTTTTTCATCTTTCAGAAAACGTTCCACTTCAATAGAGTCCACTTTGGATTCTCCTGGTAGTTGATTTAACCCTTCTCTTTCAGCATGATTTTGGTCTGTTTCCGCAGGTTTTTTGATGCAGAAGATATTTCCTAAAGCCAGCACCACAGAGGAGGTAATGACTTCAGTACCAGCCAAAATAAAAACATACATGTACTTATGAGTTGCATCCAGGAGTTTGCCTGAAATAGAAAATTCATATCTTTTAACAGCATATTCAGTTAAATCTAGAGTTATTACATTTTTAATCATTTTAGAAAGCTGAAGTGAATATGTTTGGGAGAAACTTGTTAATCTAGATAATTAGATTATCTAGATGATACAATTTTAGTGAAAAGGTTAATGGGAGGAAGAGGAATAAAGAAGCAATGGTGACAAGCATGAACCTAGCTTGTGTATGCTAATATGTAATATACATGCAAATTGTTGACTTAGGAACTGAAAAACCTCAACTTGAAACAATTCTCTTTAGGCTATATAAAGCAGAACATCACAGAACAATGTTTTTATGTTCTATTTGGGAAAGGAGAAGCATTTCTTCAAATTCTATGATTTAACTTTCTCTTTGAGTTCTTCATTTTCAATGCATTAAGATGGCTTATTCAAATTACATTTAGTTCACGCACTTTGACCCTTGCTCCTCTCTCTGCTTTTGCATCTGCTTCTGTTCTAGTAGGTTTGAAAGTATCATTTTCCGTAGTCATGTAATTTAGAACAGAAGTTGTGGAGAGTTACTTCATTTCACACACACACACACACACACACACACACACACACACATAAATTGCCTACTATTCTAATTAGGAGATGGACCCACCCAATCCACTTCTTGCCACTTTTTTGTTCTTTTTTTTTTTAGCTCTTTACTTTGAGGCTTGGATTGAAACAATCCTCCGTTTGTATCCCATCTCTAAGGTAAATTGAATGGTAAGCAGCCCAGAGTCACTGTCTGAGATGCAGTGCGGTATAGAAATTTAATAAATAAATGCTCCTGCTTTTGGCTTTCAATTATGTTAATCTACATGTAAGAGAACAGAATAGCAACTTGACCTCTAATTCTCAGACAACAGCAGGGAAAATAGAAAAGAGGGTAACAAAACACATGGGGTGGGAGTTTCAGAGTTCTTATTCCTTCCCTCAGTTCATCTTTTTCCCCCTCTTTCCATAAAAATGGAACAACTGACTTTGTTAATTAACTGGGGTACTTACCTGCTGAAGGTGGGCCAATTAGAACAGCCACTGCCTCAGCCATAAGAACTAAGCCAATGGCACTTGAAAACTTCTGTGTACCAACAATAGCCATGAGAACTTCAAACTGAAGAGCACCAACCATTCCATAGGAAATGCCAAAGAAGATGCAGAACACCACCAGGCCACCATAATCGGAAGACAAGGAGCCCATGAGATCAGTGAAGCCATTAAAAAACATAGCAAAACTGAAGAAATAGACACAGCGGGGTCTAACCCATTTCATCCCAGCCAGTATTCCACAAAGAGGTCGAGCAAAAATATCCACGCAGCCAAGAATTGTCAGAAGAAAAGCGGATTTGGTGTCCTCGTACTTCAGGTCCTTAGCATAACTCACTACAAAAACTGGAGGCACAAATAAGCCTAGCACCATAATGGATGCAGCCACTGTATAGATTACAAAGCCAGTATCTTTGAAAACGGTGAAATCCAATAGCTTTTTCTTGCGTTCCTCAGTTGGTTTCAAAGCTTCCTGTTTTTTTGGACTTTCCAAAGGTCTCATCAGAGCTCCACAAACACAGCAGTTCAAAAGCAATCCCCCCAAGATGAGAAATCCCCCTCGCCATCCATATTCATGCTGCAGTACCTGCCCCAGGGGGGAAAGAGCACAGAGGAACACAGGGCTTCCAGCTGCAGCCAACCCATTGGCCAAAGGCCGTTTTTTGCAAAAGTAACGATTCAGCATGATAAGGGATGGCTGGAAATTAAGGGCCAGGCCCAATCCTGGGAAAAAAGAAAGGACACAATTTAAAACACTAATCAAGTTCAGTGTTTAGAACAAGAGTAGAATATGTTTAACTGCACAGAGGATGCAGGCAATCAATTCTCCCTTAGATATATAAAAAAAGGTTACACTCATTTATCATTGTGGGCTAAATATATCTTGACATTTAGGGAGAAGGAAATATGGGGCTGCTGGTTTTGAGCAAGGTTTCTGACCTTAAGAATAAATTATTGATTTTTGTTTTTATGAAAATGATAATGTAAGTTCCTTTGGTGTCTGTCTTAAAATAAACATTCCAATTTAGAAAAACAAAAGACACCCCAATATATGTATTTGAAGAAAGAAAGAGAAACGCTGCTCAGGCAGAACAAAGCTTTTGTGTATCTGGCCCTACTGCTTGCTTGAAGGAAAGAGAGCAAGGCCTGAAGAATGGACGTTACCAAGGATTGCTTTGGAAGATGGGGAAATGGGGAGGTTGTGTAGTAGGGAGAAGCTGCTTCGTATAAAAACATGTTAGGATCACCATGATGTGCATTTAGGAGTTCTGCTGCAAATAAGTCTCCCTGCACATTCAAAAGGAGAACATCCAAGAGGAGGCTATATAGCCTTCCTTTCTTTCCCACTTACACGCCATCATGTCTATGGAGATTCTTAGTCAACCAACTCATGGCTGTCCCAAAGGTGCTTTTTCAAGAGGCAATTGGACTTTCTGGTTTTTTCTTTGAAGACATTTTACTTCTCTTGGATGAGAAGCGAAACGTCTTCAAAGAAAAACCAGAAAGTCCAGTTGCCTCTTGAAAAAGCACCTTTGGGATTACATGCCATCATTATACATTTCTAAATTAACCTTTTGCTTGCTGGTACATTAAAGACATTTGCTATTACTTACCAGTAATGACACCAGCAGAAAGATAGATCTGAATGATATTAGTGGAGAAGGAAGCAATGATCATCCCAGCTGAGGCAAAGAAGCCTCCAGCCAACATTACAGGACGGCAGCCAAACCGATTGACACACACACTGCATAGGGGACCTGAAGAAAATAAACAGGTGCTTAACATGCCCAGAATAATGTGATGTAACATGCCTGTGATGTAACATGCCCAAAATAATGGTGGCATTTTGTATTTCTTCTCCAGCCTTTGTCAGCTTGGCAAAAATACCTCTGGGTCTATAGTTGATGCTGGAGGATTCCGGTTGACTCAGCCTTCCATCCTTCTGAGGTCGGTAAAATGAGCACCCAGATTGTTAGGGGCAACAGACTGACTCTGTAAACTATTTAAAAGAGGGCTGTAAAGCACTGTGAAGCGGTATATAAGTCTAAGTGCTATCGCTATTGCTATTCACTTGACAAAGGTGGTTTCCCCCCACAATGGTGGTTTTCCCATGCTGGGAAAAGCCTATACTCCATTCTAGTCTGTATACAGTGACAGTGTGTCCTTTATTTCAGAAAGCTGTCCTTTGTTATTTCTTATTTATTTTATTGGTTTTGCTCTTAAATTTTTCTTTGCAAAGCAAAATTTTAATCATAAACAATTTTTTATCCTTATGAACCTCTTTCAGCTTTGCCCCTTTTTCAGCTTTGTCCTTAATTTCTTCTAAGAAAATATGGACACTATAAATACCAGGGAGTTCTCAACATACAACCATAATTGGGACCAGAATTTCCATTGCTAAGCAAGGCAGTTAAGTGACTTGCATCCAATTTTATAACCAATTTTGCCACAGTTCTTAAACAAATCACTGTAGTTGTTAAATGAACCGTGCAGTCAAATTTTGATCATATGATCAGGGATGCTGCAATGGGTCATAAATGCAAGGACCGGTTGTAAATCGCTTTTGTTCAATGCAATTCCTATTTCAAATAGTCACTGAATGTTTCATTCAGTGTCAAAGTCAAGGACTACCTGTATGCAGGATCAGCAAACATACATTACACATTTCTTTTCAATCTACTAAGTAAATAGAGAATCAGATAATTATACATTCATAATTACCGTATTAATTGCTGTTAATACATCTGTTGCAATAAAATTAAATATGTCTGCCAAAGTTTGATAAAGTAGTGGTTTCTGCTTCTGAAGTCATTAGTTTCACTTTTTCTGTCATCTCTTCTACATGACAATTGAAGAGGCCTTGTTAATTCATATCTCAATTACTCGTATTAACTTATCTAAGGCTTTCCAATGCTGCCCAATTTTTATTATAATCATTACAATGATTTAGAGGAGAATACTCTAAAAAAGATGAGATGTCTCTTTGATTTCCTAGCTGCTTACCTGTTCCATAAAGCATAGCCAACAAAATAGAGGAAATCCATGCTGTGTCGCTATATCCAACATGAAACTCCCGGATAAGTTCCTTGAAGAAGACACTCATAGCCTTCGGAAAAGCATAGGAGAATCCAGTGATGACAAAGCACCCAAACAGTACAGCCCAGCCCCAGCCACCATCTGGGGCTTTAACTGGACATGGATTGTCATCGATCACCACAGCTCCCATGATGAGATTTTATGAGTTTCCTAAGACATAATTTGTAGAAATTAGAATTATATAGTCCATCAGGAAAAAAGAAAATATTACGCAGTTAAAACTATACTTTGTACAGTAGACTACATAGAAGGAATTTATTGTAGAAAAGTCAATTCGCTTTTTCTTAGCTAGAAGGCTCGTACATCTGTCCAGTTATCGCACAGGCTTTTTTCAATCATGTACATTTGCACAGCTGTGGTACATAGTGCACACACATTCTACACAAGATTTGCACCTCAAAACCAGGTAGTGTAGAGACTCACTATAATATTACTTATGGGAAAAATTTATTTGGTACTCATCGCACCTCCTGGAACCAATTAATGATGAGTACCAAGGTACCACTCTGTGTGTGTGTACTGTATGTCTGTATATTTCAGGGGTGGGTTCTACTTGCCTTTACTACCAGTTCTGACGATGCACGTGCTTTGCACATGACCAGCGCACATGTGTGCTTTGCGTGCGCGCGCTGAACAAGCGCTCCGTGCATGCGCAGCTTTTTTTTGCAGAAAAACCCCTCAAAAAAGCGTTCTGCACATGTGCAGAGTGCGCGGAGCACAGAGAATGGTAAGTACGGGCGCACAGGTGGGCCCAGCTCCCAGTCGCGGAGAACCGGTTCGGTGACGTCACAGCGTCACCACTACCGGATCGTGCAAACCAGCCCAAACCGGGAGCAACCCACCACTGGTATATTTAATAAATGTGTGTATGTGTACGAGAAAGAGATAGGATGATATTTCTCTGCTGATTAAAATTATTAGAAGCCCTAATTTTTTATTAATTATTAGAAATTGCACCCCGAAAAGAGCCATTGGCTTATTGGTTACGGGTCCAAGCATCAATTCCTGGAATCAAATTTAAACTACCAACTGAGTAAGATGGACTCTGTTTCCCAAATCATTTGCTTTCTTTTCTATAGAACCAACATTCTCAGTTCAAAGAATCATGCACTCCATGGCTAGAGAGTATACGTGCTGGGAAATATGTTATCTATTGTATAGCTGCTAGTGAAAAACAGATGCAAGCAGCTTCTTATAAATATTTTGATTACTACAACATATATTGTTCCTGATGCTTGATTTTGGCAATAAATATTTTATCCTTGACACGAACAAAATCAGAGGTGGAGCAACTTTCTGTCTAGACAGCTGAGGACTGAATATCCTATTATTCAGAGCTCTCTCTGTGACATTTAGGCTTCACCCTGAACCACTTAGAACAATTTCATATTCAAGCTCCAGAAATAAATTTGGCAAAGCCTACTAAAGCCGATCTATTGCTGTACACTGCCCTTTCAGAAGGAAAACACTGACATACTTTTCCTTCATCATCTCTTGAAACACCATTGAGACATTCAGTGAAAAGAAATGTGCCTAAATCACATAGAAGTGAGGTGTGAAACAAACGTTCAAGCAACAAGTGGCATATAAAAGGCCTACCTAAAGAAAATGGCAATTGATTCAACATGGCCAAGAGGCTTTGAGCTTCTGTCTCTTGCCAAACATACAAACAGCAAGCCACTTTCAATAATCTGAAAATATTCAAAAGCAGACATTCTGCTTAATTTAGTATGTTTTTAATGTCATCTTTTTCTCTAGAAAACTGAAGGTACTGTACTCCTTTTCAGTGGAACTGCCTGACTGACAAAACCAATGTCACCGCATTATGCTGCAAGCCATTCACTAGAACATTTCCAAAGGGGTGGACCTTATGGTGCAAGGCTGTTTTTATCAGCCCAATGAAAGCAGTGAGATCTTCTGGTTGCCATAACTCAGTGGTCAGCAAACCGTGCCTCGCGAGCCACATGCGGCTCTTTGGGCCCCCTCCTGCGGCTCCCTGTCGGATGCTCCCACCACTGGGTGGCCCTGTCCCTCCCCCCCTCGCCTGCCCTGAGACGAGAAGGGTGACTGCGGCGAATAGAGACTCATCCCGTATTTCAGAGCAGGAGCGAAGCGCCCCTCTACTTGTCTCTTTTTCTGGCCCTTGTTGGTGCTGTGCGCACCTCGGCCGCTGGGGGAGATGCATGACTTTGCTTGGTACCAAGACACTGGCTGGGGTGCCTGGCTGCAGCCGATGCTGCATGTTGTAATGGGCTTGAGGAGGAGCAGGGGACGCTGTCTCCCCCATTGTGCAGCGCACTAAGTTTAAGTGGAAGAGCAGCAAGCAGCCATGGAGGGGGGGAGAGGGCTATGGGGAAATGCCCCCAGCCGGTGTCTCGGGGCGGAGAAAGTTGCACATCTCCCCTTATTCCTCTCGCCGCTTCCGTGGCTGCTTGCTGCTCTTGCACTTAAACTTAGCGTGCTGCACAATGGAGGAGACAGCGTCCCGTCCTCCTCTTCCTGGAGCCCATTACGACACAGAGCATTGGCTGTGGCTGCCCAGCCAGTGTCTTGGGGCAGAGAAAGTCATGTGTCTCCCAACAAGGGCCGGAAAAAGAGGCAAGTAGAGGGGCGCTTCACTTCTGCTCTGAAATATAGAGCAAGTCTCCACTTGCCTCTGCTGCCCTTTTCTTCTCAGGGCAGGCGAGGAGTGAGACGGTTATAAGGCCCCTCCTCAAGAAGCCTTCCCTGGATCTGGCCGAATTGAAGAACTTTCATCCAGTTTCCAACCTACCCTTTGTGGGGAAGGCTGCAGAAAAAGTGGTGGCACTCCAGCTCCTATGGTCCTTGGATGAGACGGAATATCTGAACCCTTTTCAATCTGGTTTCAGGCCTCGCTACAGCATGGAGACTGCTTTCGTCGCACTGTTAGATGATCTCTGACAAGCCCAGTATAGGGGTCATTCCTCTATCTTGGTGCTACTTGACCTCTCAGTGGCTTTCGATACCATTGACCATGGTATCCTTCTGTGACGGCTAAGGGAGTTGGGAGTGGGGGGCACCGTGTTACAATGGTTCACCTCCTATCTCTTTGGTCGGTCACAGTCGGTGTTGATGGGAAGACAGAGGTCGATCCCTCAGCCTCTCATTTATGGGGTGCCTCAGGGCTCAATCCTCTCTCCCCTCCTATTTAATATCTACATGAAACCACTGGGTGAGATCATCCAACAACATGGGGTGGGATATGCAGATGATATCCAGCTGTATATCTCTGCCCTGTGTCAGTTCAGTGAGGCAGTAGATGTGATGTGCCGGTGACTGGAGGCTGTGAGGGTCTGGATGGGAGTCAGCAGGCTCAGACTTAACCCAGACAAGACTGAATGGCTGTGGGTATTGCCCCCCAGGGACTATGTTGATCTTCCATCTTTGGTTCTGGGTGGGGAGAAATTGTCCCCCTCAGAACGGGTTCGCAATTTGGGTTTCCTCCTGGATCCACAGCTAAGACTGGAGCACCATCTGTCAGCTGTGGCCAGGGGGACTTTTGCACAGGTTCGCCTAGTGTACCAACTGCGACCCTACTTGGATCGGGAGGCTCTCCTCACAGTCACTCATGCTCTTGTCACCTCACGATTGGACTATTGCAACACGCTCTACATGGGGCTACCCTTGAAAAGCGTTCGGAGACTTCAATTGGTCCAGAACGCAGCTGCACGAGCTATTGTGGGTGTTCTTAGGTACACCCATGTCACAACAATTCTCCACGAGCTGCACTGGCTTCCTATCAGTCTCCAGGTGCAATACAACGTGTTGGTTATTACCTATAAAGCCCTACATGGCTTAGGACCAGGCTATTTTCAAAATCGTCTCCTACCTTGCGTCTCCCTGTGACTGGTGAGATCCCACAGGGTCGGTCTCCTCCAGGTTCTGTCAGCTAAACAATGTTGACTGGCGGGCCCATGGGAAAGAGCCTTCTCTGTGGCTGCCCCAACTCTCTGGAACCAACTACCTCCCAAGGTCCGGACTGCCCCATCCTACTGGCCTTCCGTAAGGCAGTTAAAACCTGGCTTTTCTGGCAGGCATGGGGCCGCTGATCTCGCTACTATGATCCAGCAAGATCCGGCCCAAACGAGATGTGAGTGTTCTTTTTATTTTTATTGTTTTTAACTTGTTTTTAAACTATTAAATTTTATTGTGTTGCTGTGTTTTCTGTTGTGAGCCGCCCAGAGTCCTTTGGGAGTTGGGCGGCATATAAATAAAATAAAATAAAATAAAATAAAATAAAATAAAATAAAATAAAATAAAATAAAA